>PGFX01003554.1:0-11841 GCA_003612995.1 Prototheca bovis | reverse complement strand
CGTCCTCTGGCGCGGCCAATCTCCCACGCGTCTGCGTGCTCGGCTCTCTGCTGCGCGACGCGCGCGAGTCGACAGCGCTTCCATCCTCCACTACGCGCAGATGAACCGGCTCTCGGAGCTCGAGGCCGGCAAGGCGGGCTCTGGGACCTCGGACCGCCTCCTCCGCTCCCCGCCGCAGGTGCGCCGCGGGCGGACGCGGTGGCGCCCGCGGCCGGAGGCGGACGCCGCACGCGCGCGCTCGAGGCCCTCAAAGCTCCTCGAGGAGCGAGGCACGGGCGAGTCTCGTGTTTTGAGACGAATCCGCAGCTCATCAGCCGCGTCACGGCGCCTGCGGGCGGTCGCGGGTCGAGCTCCGTTCGTCTCTCCGGCGGACGCCCCCCCGGGTCCAACGCCCCCTCCCCCCCCGCGCGCGCCTCCCTCCGCTCTCTTCCGCGCAGCCCCGGACGTGGCGCAGCAACCTCCGCTTCAAGCTCGTGGTCCTCGTCGTGCTGTCGCTCATTGTCGGCCTCACGGTGCACTACACCAAAGGCTCGAGCAGCGAGCCGGGCGAGCGTGCGTTGAAAGGGGGGGTGAAGGAGGAGGGGTGCCGGAGGGGGGACGTGCGGAGGGGCTGTCGGTGACGCCGCGTTAAGGGGCAAAAAGGGAGGAGGTGGGAGTGGTGGTGAGTGCGGAGGGTGAGGCAAGGCGCGGGGGGGAGGGGGGAACCAAAAGCGAAGGAGGTAAGCGGGAGCAGGGGGGGGGGAAAGGGGAGGGACTGGCACGTCGGGCGCATCGTGCGGCAGGGGGGCTCTCGAGATGGTGCGAGAAGCGGGGGCTGGAGCAGAAGAGAGACGCCAGGGTGGGGGCGGCGGAGGGGGGGGGAAAGATACGCCGGGGCGAGGGCGTCGACATTGCCAGCTCGATGCGCGCAGAGCCTCGTTGCGCCGTCGCGATCGTCCCGCGAGCCCGTCGGCCTCGTCGGGGCGCCCACCTGCCGCCCATGCCCCGGCCCCTCGGCCGACAGTTCGTTCCTCGCCCGTCCTTTCCCCCACAGCCGTGGACGAGACGCTGATGCTCGCGAGCGTGGACACGCCCGAGCCCGACGCGCTGAAGCGCGCGTCCGCAGTCGCGGACGGCACGCCCATGCTGGTCGGCTCGACGCAGGTCGAGGACGAGGCCGCGGACGACGCAAAGGCCGCCACCGCCAAGGCCGCCACCAAGGCCTCGGCTTCTACCGCCGCGACGACCAGCAACGACGATGAGGACGACGAGAACGACGCGACGTCGACAAAGTCGACGCCGACATTGACGACGTCGACCGCCTCTTCGACTTCGACCTCGACCGCCTCGACGACGCCGACGACTGCCAGCCTCTCCACGGGCAACGACGCCGACGACGAGGCCGTCGAGGACGCGTCGCTCACGCTGGGATCTTCCGCCGCCACCACCGCCGCCGCCGCCGCCGCCGCCGCCGTCGTCGCGGTCACCGCCGCTGCCGCCCCGGTCCCGGCGCCGCTGCCTGCCAAGCTCCTCCCGGCCGCCGCCGCCGTCGCCCGCGCGGAGGACGTTGCGCCCGTTCCCGAGGCCGCGCCGGCGCTCGTCCTCTCGGCCTCGGCGCCGGCAGTCGAGCCGCTCGGCACCGCCAGCCTGACGGCCTCGGCGCCGGCAGTCGAGCCGCTCGGCACCGCCAGCCTGACGGCCTCGACGTCGCTCGCCGACGGCTCGACCGCGCTCTCGACGACGGCCGAGCCCGGCGCCGCAGCGGCCACCTCGACCGCCTCCAAGGCCGCGGACGCGGCCGTCGCGGAGGAGGCCGCTGAGGAGGCCGAGGCCAAGGCCGAGGCCGCTGCGGAGGAGGCGCAGGAAGCCGCCGCCGAGGCCGCCGAAGAGTCTGGGCGGGACGTCGCCCTCGAAGAGACGCCCAAGAAAAAGTCCATCTTTTCCAACTTTAACCTCTTCGGAGGAAACGACGAAGAGTAAGGCGACTAGAGCGGCGATTCTGTCGCGGCGAAGAGAACCGAGCGGTGGCAAGGGTTCGGGACGGGCGAGCGGGCGGTGAGGCAAACCTGCCTTTTTGCCCGGGGCTCGTCCAGGGCCCGAGCTCTGTCGGGGGGAAGAGGAGGCCAGGCGGAGCGTCCAGGGCAGCACGACGCAGTGGCCCACCGTTCGATCTCCATCCCTCCCGGCGCCCGTTCCACCATGCATCCCTCCCCCTGTCGCCTCATCCGTCCGCTCCTGGCCACCCCGTCTCCGCACGCTCGCTCCTCGCCCGCTCCGCCGCCGGTCCACCGACCTCGATCGCCACCTCAACGTCTTCTCCTCCGTCAAAATGCGCGTGCACTTCGCATCGCTCTCCTTCCACGCACGCTCCCGCTGCCTCGTTCCCGCATTCGCACCCGTTTCCGCGCTATTCCGTCGCCACCCCTCGCCCGCTCCTTTCCGTTTCCTTTTCGCTGCACGTTCTCCGCACAGCATCCTTTCAGGCCTTTTGTCGTTCGCGTCGCTCCCGCCGTTCGCGCCGCTCCTGCCCTCCGCCCCTTTTTTCCTTGTCACGCCCGCTTCCCTTCCCCTCGTCCTCGCCCGTCTCGCCACGCCCTCCGCTTCCCCTCCCCCCTCCAGCACCCTTCTCTGCAATTGGCACTCGAGATCGAGGCCCTTTCATGCGACGTTTGGGCTTCTCGGTCGACAAGGAAGGAACAGCGGATCGGTGTACGTAGGAACGAAGAAAGGAAGAACGTGGCGGGGCGACGGGTGGGAGGGGGAGGGGGGCGGTGAGTGGCGAAGGCTGAGCGGCGCCGCGGATGGGTGCGGAGCGCAAAACGAGGGCGGGAGGGGGGCACAGGAGAAAAGGCTTGAAAGCGGCGCGGGCAGGGGGAGGCGCCGCGGGTCTCGCTCGAAGCAGCGAGACGAAACTCGGTACGGGCGGAGGTCGGAGGGCAGCAGACGTGGCGCGGCATCTGGAGGGCCAGGTAGGGGGGGGGGAGAGGGGGGAAAAGAAGAGGGAGAGAAAGGCGGAGGGAGACGGGAAGGGGGTGCACGGTGACGGGAGCGCCTGGGATCGGCGTGGGACAAAAGAAGGAAAAGAGGGGCGTGGCGGACGCGAACGCGCGGCGAAGAAGGCTGCACTGAGGGAGTAGGATCCCAGAGCGCCCCACGAGGGGGGCTTGCGAGGGGATCTCGAAAATATGGGCGCGGGGACTCGGAAGAGCGCTCAAAAGGCGGGTCGAAAGCGGCAAAGGATCGAGGGCAACGGAGAGGGCGCGTGGCCGCGCTCGAAGGGCATCCAGGGGGCGTTGGGCGGCGCGGGAGCCGAAGCGGCCAGCGAGGGCAAGAGGTGGAGCGGGGGGAAGACGAGGGGAGCGGGGGAGGCAAAGAGACACATGGGTCGAGGGGGGAGCGCGACGAGGGGCGCAAGCGGCGCAAAGCGCTGGGAGCTCTTTCTCGCAAGATGGGAGGAGACGAACGGGGGGAGGAAACACCGGTGCCCTCGACGCGAGGCTTGCTTTGCCGTTTGCTGGGAGCGCCGGCAAACGAGCCTCGAGGCAAGCTCATCTGTGGGGTTGCTCTTCCCCCCTCTGCGCTCCGGACGCGAGGCTCGCTCACTGGTGGACTTGGCCGCGCTTTCCCCTCCGTGCTCCGGGCGTGAGGCTCGCTCGCCTGCAGGCTTGGTTCCGCTCCGCTCCCCCCCCCCCCCCCCCCCCCCCGTGCTCCCTCCCCTTTCGTTTGTGGCGCGCCCTAGACCATGACCTCTCTTCCGTGCATCCAGGAGAACTTGATGGGCCGCTTGGGGGCGCGGGCGCGCTTGGCGGCGTTGCGCTCGGCGAGCCTGCGGAACCTTCCGGGGAGCTTCATGAGGTACTCTTGGTCGTTGGCGGCCTTGCCCGAGACCTGCCTGTCAGCGATGCGCCAGCGCTTGTTGAGGTGCTCGATGATGCGGCAGTAGTCCTCGGCGTCGTAGACGTCGAGCGCCTCGGCCACGGCGCTAAAGTCCGCGAAGAGGTTGCGCGCGCCCTGCGCGGCGTTGGCCGAGGCGTGCACGCCGTCGTCCATGAGGTGCGCCGGCATGGTGATCTGCTCGCGCATCATGCCCGCGTACGCCTCCATCGCGCCCTGGGGGTCGAGGCGGAAAAACTCGTCCACGATGCGCGAGTAGGCCATCTCGTGCCGAGACTCGTCCGCCGCGATGCGGCCGCAGATCTTCGACAGCACGTCGTCGCCATGCTCGGCCGCCTGCCGCGACGTGTTGCCGTGCGAAAACTTGGTCGCGCGCTCCTGGAACGACGTGTAGATGAACCCCATGTACGGGTTGTTCTGCGTGCCGGGGTTCATGCCGGAGCCGATCAGGTTCTGGATCGTCACCTCGACCGCGCGCAGGTCCACGCGACCCGTCAGCCACGCGTACTTGTTCAGGAGGTCCCCGTGCCGGTTCTCCTCCGCCACCCACCGGCGCGTCCACCGGCCCCAGGGCGTGTCCGAGGCGCCCGTCTCGTCCCGGACGCCGTCCAGCGTGTTCAGCATCGCCATGTACGTCGGGAGCGCCTCTTCGGTGATCATGTCGCCCACAAGAACGATCAGGTACTCGTCGGGAAGGTTGGACGTGCGCTTCTGCAGCTCGTGCACCTGCTCGGTAAAGTCGGAGTCCTTCGGGTCGGGCAGCATGTCCTGCGGCTGCCACAGCTTTTCGACCGGAAGCAGCAGCGGCAAAATCTCCTTCTCCGCAAAGTCGTCCATGCCCTGCACCAGCTCCAGACGCTCGGGGGTGAGCGAGTGCAGCACCACCGTGCGGTCGTGGATCGTCGGGCCGGCAGCGGTCGCGGCCGCGCGGGGAGGCGAGGCCAGCGAACCACGGCGCGCGCGCGAAGAGGGAGCCACCAAGCCGAGGCGCGCGCGCGGCGGCGCAGACCGCGCGAGCGCGCCCTCGAGCGCGACGCCCGAGAGGAAAGGAGAACGCGACGCCGAGGCCGCGGCCGCGCCGGGGCCGCGAGCGCGCAGCGACGGCGCAGAGGCGATCGCACGCGCGGCGGGGGCGCGCGCCGCGCAGGACGAGGTCGACGCCATTGGTGCTGCGGGGAGGGGCGGGCGGAGAGAGGCGCGGGTGAGCGCCGCAGATCCAGGGAGCGCGCCGGACGCGACGCCGCAAACGCGGCCGGAGAGGTCGCGACCACGGAACGAGCGGGGACGGGCGGGGGGAAGGGGGAGGCAGCCCCGGCGCGGGGGGAAGGAGGCCGGAATTGCAGCGGCGCGGGCCCTCGCGGCGTCCACGCGTCTCGGAACGCGCGGACGCCGCGAACCGCGCCCTTGCAGACGCAAAGGGCGGCACGGGGAACCGGGACGCGTGCGGCGGGCGCACCTCGAGTCCGAGGCGAGGCGGCGAGGTCGGGTCGGATGGGAATTGCGCGGGTCGCGCGACCTCGAGCGCGGCGGGTGGCCTCTCGAGCGGGATGCGCGGGCGACGCGGAGCACGTTCGGAGCCAGTCGGCGCGAAACGCGGAGACCGGAGGGCGGAGACGACCGACCGCGGCGCCGACGGCGGAATTCGAGGACCTCTCCGAGTCGCGATTCCCGCCAAGACGGCGGGGCGCGCGCCGCGTTGGGGAGAGCGGGGGAGGGGAGGGAAGGAGAGAGAGGGGACGGGGAGCGGAGGGAGGGGAGGAGAGAGAGGGGACGGGGAGCGGAGGGAGGGGGCGGGGAGGAAGAAGACGGGGAGGGGAGGGAGGGGGCGGGGAGGAAGAGGAAGGGGAGGAAGGGAGGGGCGAGCGAGTAAGCGGAGAAAGGGGGAGCCCCGAGAGGTGGCGGAGGGCTTGGGGGCGGTGGGGGATGGGCACCGGAGGGCGCGGGAGGCGCGCCGAGGCGGAAGCCGCGCCGGCGATCCGCCGGCTCGCGCGGCTCCGGGCGTTCCTTGTTCGTCGCTTCTGACCGTGCCGCCGCATTCCGCGAGCGCTTCGCCCCCGGATCGGCGATCCGACCTCTCGGAACGCGGCGAGCAAGAGCGGCGCGGAGCGCGCTCCGAAGCCTTTCTTTTTTTCCTTCCTTCCCCGCGTCGTCTCTTTTTATTTCGCGATGGGCGACGTGCAGGATTACCGCCATCCGGTGGATTTCGAGGACGTGCGTCTGGCGCATTGGTGGGCGAGCGTCGGCGGCGCGCGCGGGCTGTAAAGGTTGGGTGGCGCAAGGTCGGAGCGGGCCGCGGGGTGACGACGGGACGCGGAGGGCGCGGAGGGCGCGGGGGCGAGGGCGAGGGCGAGGGTGAGGAGAGGTGCCGGCGAGAGGGAAGCGGGCGTAGGTGAGGCGGAGGAGAGGGTTGTGCGTGCGTGGGAGGGGGCGGCGCAGGGCCGCGGGGACGGAGAGGGGGGGGGGGGGGAGGGCGGCGAGGGGGGAGAGGAGGGCAAACTGGGTGGCCTTCGTCGGAGCGGTCTTCGCGCCGCCGCGCGCGCGGTCTCCTGTGTTCCGGCATCCCGGTCCTTCCCCGCCGCCCCCTTCCTTGCGCAGTTGTGGTCGCGCCTTTGATCGTTCGTTCGCACTTTTCCGCTCGCGCAGTTTCGGCGTTTGGGGCACCAGATGGTGGACGCGATCGCGGACTACCGGGCGTCTTTGGAGCAGTACCCCGTCCGCTCGCAGGTCGAACCCGGGTACCTTCGCCCGCAGCTTCCGGCCAGTTTTCCCGAGAAGGCCGAGTCGCTGGATGACGTGATGGCCGACGTGCAGAGGCTGATCGTCCCGGGGATGACCCACTGGCAGCACCCCAAGTTTTTCGCGTGCGTTGAGGGAGGCGACGGGGGGACGGAGCAGGGAGGGGGAGGGGGTGACGAGATGTGGCTCTCTCCTGTGGACGCCTCCTCCTTTTTGCTGCCATGCCAGCCCGTGCTCTCCCCCGCTTTCTCCTCGCCGCCCACGCTCTCCCCCGCTTTCTCCTCGCCGCCCACGCTCTCCCCCGCTTTCTCCTCGCCGCCCACGCTCTCCCCCGCTTTCTCTCCGCGTCCCGTTCCTTTTTCTCTCCGCAGGTGGTTTCCGTCGACGTCGACGGCTCCTGCGCTGCTCGGGGACATGCTGAGCGCCGCGTTCGGCTCCGTTGGGTTTTCGTGGATCGCCTCGCCCGCCATGACCGAGCTCGAATCCGTCTGCATGGACTGGTACGCCGACCTCCTCAACCTCCCGCCCTGCTACAGATCCGGAGCCTACGCCAAGCGCAAGGCCGAGGAAGAGGGCGGGAAGCGGAACGGAGGGGATGCGGTGGGGGGAGCCGAGAGCTCCATGACCCAGGAACACTCCACAACACTGGAGAGCTCCTCGGCTCTGAAAAAAACCACAACCGCAGCAGACTCCGCAACCGAGGCCGACTCCGCTGCCCCCGTGTCCTCTGGAGACGCTTCAGCGCCTTCTCCCGCGTCCCTCGGCGGCGGGGTGATCCAGGGGAGCGCGAGCGAGGCGTGTCTGGTGGTGCTGCTCGCGGCCCGGGCGCGCGCGGCCGCTCGGCTGGGCGTCTCGACGTACGCGCTGACGCCTCGCCTGATCGCGTACGCGACCGAGCAAGCGCACAGCTGCGTGAAAAAGGCGTGTCTGGTCGCGGGGGTCGAGCACTTTGCGCTCATCCCGACGCGCGCCGAGCACGGCTACCGCATGCAGGCCGCAGACCTGCAGGCGCGGATCGACCGCGACGTCGCCGCCGGGCTCGTCCCCTTTTTCTGCGTCACGCTCATCGGCTCCACGGCCCTCGGCGCGTGCGACCCGGTCGACGAGATCGCGGCCGTCTGCCAAAACGGGTACGCGGACGCGCTTAAGAGGGAGAAGACGAGGAGGGAGGGGGAGGAGGAGGCGCGCAGCGCACGGGGCGCCGCGGAGGGGGCGCACGACGCCTCGCCCGCTCCAGTCGCCGCCACCGGCGGGCCCGCGCCGCTCCCCCTCGTTCCCGCTTCCGGCGGCGCGCGCTCGGATGGGGAACCCGGCCACGCGATCTGGCTGCACGTGGACGCGGCGTACGCCGGGAGCTTTGCGGCGCTGCCCGAGGCGCAGGCGGTCTTCCGGGGCGTGGGTCTGGCCGACTCGATCGACATCAACGCGCACAAGGGCGGGCTCGTGACGTTCGACTGCTCGGCGCTCTTCTTCAAGGACGAGACGCACATCCGGGGCGCGCTGGCGCTGGACGACGCGCACCAGTACTCTGGCCTGCGGCACGAGGCCGAGCGCCTCGACCTCAAGGACCTGCAGATCCCCCTTGGCCGCCGCTTCCGAGCACTCAAGCTCTGGTTCGTGCTCCGCCTCTACGGCGCCGAGGGCTACCGCGCCTTTCTGCGCCACCACGTGCGCCTCGGACGCAAGCTCGCCGACCTCATCCAGGCAGACCCGACCCTCGAGCTCTTCGCGCCGCCCTGCTTCGGCCTCGTCACCGTCGTCGCCCGAGACCTCGCCCCCGCCCAGGCCGCCCGCGCGCTCGAAAACCTCAACGCCTCTGGACGCGCGTTCGTCACGCACGCAACGCTCAAGGACGGCACCATCGTCGTCCGGTTCGCCATCGGAGGCGTCCACACCCAGTGGAGACACGTCGAAGAAACGTTCCTCGCCTGGAAGGAAGAACTCCGCAAGGTCAAGGACCAAGAAGCAGAGGGGGAGCAGGCGTGATCGGAGCGAGGAAGCGCGATAATTGAGGACAGGCAGACGTGAAGAGAGAAGGTGCACGAATTGGACGGAAAGGGGGGGTGTGCGAATCGAGGGAGCGCCCGAAGGGAGCGCGCGGGTGGAAGGACTCCCATCCCCACTCCCCGCGCCCCTGGGCATCCCCCCACCATCCCCTCAGCAACCGCTCCCCGGCTGCCCCTCAGCAATCGCCCCTCGGCAACCGCTCCCCGGCAGCCCCTCAGCAATCGCCCCTCGGCAACCGCTCCCCGGCAGCCCCTCAGCAATCGCCCCTCGGCAACCGCTCCCCGGCAGCCCCTCAGCAATCGCCCCTCGGCAACCGCCTCCCTGCCGCCTTCCAGCAGCCGCCTCCTATCCGCATCTCTGCGCCCTTTGCTCTTCCAATGACGCTCTGCCCCGACGTTTTTGCCGCCCGACGCCCTCCCCCTCTCTCCACGTCGTCTCGTGCACCCCCGCGACGGGTGCCGCTCCCAGCGCCCACCTCGAGGTGCCTCCCTCTCTCCGTTTCGCACCTGCTCGAGTGCAAACGCTCCCCGTCTTCCTCCCTCTATCCGCTCGTCCCCTTCACTTGCCCGATCTCTGCCTTCGCTCGTTCCCTCGCGACGTAAGGGAACGACAGCAGCAGCAGCAGCAGCAGCAACGAAAAGGTAACACACGAGCGGCAGCAGACGACGGAGCGCGAGCACACGACGGAGCGCGGGCGGACGAAAGAGGCAGAGGAAAGTAGGAGGGGAAAGAGGCAGAGGAAAGACAGGGGAGCGGGGAAGATGGGAGGGGAGAAGAAGGGAGGAGATGGTAGAGGAGCAGAAGGGGTCGCGTCGAGGCACCCCGGACCCGCTTTGCAAAGGGGAAACTGGGTCGCGTCGAGGCACCCTCTTTCGTTCGCAAAGAAGCAAAGGGGTTGCGTCGAGGCCGCCTGCCCTCTCTTTGCGAGGCGCTGGGGGTCCAGGGTCCGAGGTCATCCCCCCCCCCCCTCCCCCCTCTCGGCTCCCCCCTTTTGGTGCGTCGCTCACCTGGCGTCTGCGTGGGTTGGCTTTCCGATGGGGACGTCGAGCCTGGGCACGCCTTGGAATCCGGGGTCCCGGATGGCGAAGACCTTGTCGAGGACGTCTTCGACGGCTCTGTCTGGCGTGGACGCTCCCGAGGTGACGCCGACGCGGAAGAGGGGCTTGTCCTGCACGCTGGGGATCCAGTCGGCGGTGGTGACGAGCTCTCCGTGGGCGGTCTTGTGTTCGATGGCGTTGCGCTCGACGTCGATGCGCGCGGCCGAGTCGACCCAGAAGGAGGGCACGCCCGCAAATTCGCCAATCTCCTGGAGGTGCGAGGTGTTGGACGAGTTGAAGCCGCCGACAACGACGAGGGCGTCGAGCTTGTTGCCGAGGGCAAAGTCCTCGGCCTGGTGCGCGACGAGCTCGGTGACGGCGTCCTGGCGCTCCTGCGTGGCGTCGCAGATGGTGTCCATGACCATGTAGTGCAGGTTGATCGCGTCCGGGCCGAAGCGCTCCATCTGGCGCGCCTCCAGCAGCTTGCCGATCGCGTACGTCTCGCCCTTGAGCATCGTCGTCTGGTTGGCCATGCCGATGCGGTCCAGGTCCACGCGGGGGTCGAAGCCGGCAGAGTGCGCGTTCGCAAACTCGCGGTAGAACGAAGACAAAAGGGACTCGGGAGCCGAGGAAGGAGAGGCGGAGCTGGAGGCGGCAGCGGCCCCGGACGCGGCGCCCTGCGCGGCTTCCGTGCCGGCGGCCCCGGCGGCGCCCGCCCGGGCCTTGGCGGCCTCCGCGGCCTGTCGTTCGGATTCGTCGTAGACCTCGCGCGGGACCATGTAGGTTTCCGCGAGCCGCTTAGCCTGCTTGAGGTCTTTGACCACCACGTAGGCGCCCGCGAAGCTGGCCGTCGCGAGCGTCTCCTCGTGCGCCCACTTGCCGTGGATGACGCTCGTGTGCCCGCGCCGCGCCTGGTTGTCCACCGCGTTCCACACCTTGCTCACCCACGGGCACGTCGTGTCCACCAGACGCGCGCCGCGGGCGTGCAGTGCCCGCATCTCCTGCACGGACGCGCCAAACGCGGGCAGAATCACCACGTCGCCCGCCCGGACCCGCGAAAAATCCTTGGTCACCCCCTCGGAGGAGACGGAGGCGGCGCCGTGCCCCGCGGCCGCCAGGGCCGCCCCCTCGTCTCCGCCCCCCTGCGCTCCCTTGCCGGCCTCCTCGAGCGTCTGGATGAACTGGACGTCCATGCCCTTGAGCTTCTCGTTGACGATCGGGTTGTGGATGATCTCGTTCGTGATGTGCACGGTCGCCTCGGGAAACCGGTGCCGGGCCTCGTACGCCATCTGCACGGCGCGCTCGACGCCCCAGCAAAAGCCGTACGCCGCGGCCAACACCACCTCCGTGCTCCCGACCGTGATCCGAGGAGACGACGAAGACGAGTAGACCGGAGCCGAAGACGGAGCGGGAGCCGACTCGCCCCCGCTCTTGCCCTCGACCGCGCCCTTGCCCTTGCCGCCCTTGGTGACCGCCTCGATGGCCTCGCGCTCGTTCTCGCCAGACTCCATCTTGGCCATCTTCGCCTCCTGCTTGCGCGCCTCGGCCTCGACCCGCATGCGCGCGATGAGCCCCGTTGAGCTGTAGCCCACGCCGTGGCGCTCCATGGCCTCCAGCGCGGGAGGGTCGTTCACGAGACGCTTCGTGTACGTCTCCGACCGGGACAGCTCGCGCCGGAACGTGCGCGCAGCGGCCGCCAGGCGAGACGCCGCAGAGTCCGCCGCGTCCGAGCGACGAGACGCGGGGCCCGTCGGCGCCGCGCGCTCGGCAGGCTTGCGCGGCCTCGGCGTCGGGCGAGCGCGCTTGGCCTTGCCGGTCGCAGACGCGGCAGCCTCCGCGTCCGAGGCAGCGGGCGCCGACGCGCGGGCGCACACGCGCAGCGGGCGCGACGACCCGCCCAGAGACGGCGCCGACGGGCGAGAGCCGCCCACCACCGCGGACGCCCGCAGGGGCGCGCAGACGGCCCGGCGCGGACCGGCCGCGCCCGCCGAGGCCGGGGCGGCCGGCGAAGCGCGCAGGGAAGCCATGGAGCGCGGGGCGCGAGGAAGCGCGACCGACGCGCGAGGAGAGGCGCAGACGCACGAGACGCGCACGACGCTCGACGGGAGCGCGCGAGACGCGGACGAGCGCGAGCGACGCGCGGAGAACCGAGAGGGGGGCGGGGGAAGGGGAAGAAAACAGGGGCACG
>PGFX01003543.1:0-11855 GCA_003612995.1 Prototheca bovis | reverse complement strand
CGCGGGGGCAGGGTCGGGCGCGACCCCGCCCGCGCGCACCTCGGCCCCCGTCCCCGGGCCATCGTACGAAGAGGCGCTGACGCGCCACCTGGCTGCGTGGTTCAAGCGGGACTTTTTCACGTGGGTGGACGCCCCCCCCTGCGAGGCCTGCGCGCGACGGGCCCGGGCGGCCGGGGCCGACCCGTCGGCGCTGCCTCCGCCGCGGGCGGTCGGGATGGCGCTCCCGGAGACGGATCTGGAGCTCAGAGGCGACGCGAGCCGCGTCGAGGTGTACGTCTGTTCTCTGTGTGGCTCGCAGATCCGGTTCCCGCGCCTGAACGACCCCGCGACGCTGCTCGAGACGCGGCGCGGGCGGTGCGGCGAGTGGACTTCGGCCTTCCTGCTGTGCTGCGTCGCCGCGGGGCTCGACGCCCGGGAGGTCACCGACGAAACGGACCACGCGTGGGTCGAGGTCTGGTGGCCGGAGCGCAGCGAGGGCGAGCCGCGCAGGGGGGGGGTCGCGCGGGCGGGAGGCGCGGAGCGGGCGTCGGCCCCTCCCGACGGCGCCACCCGGAGAGGACGCGGCGACGCCTCGCGCTCGTCGCGCCTCTCCCCGCGCGGTCGGTGGGTGCACGTGGATCCGTCCGAGGGCGCGGTGGACCGCCCGGGTCTCTACGAGCACGGGTGGGGCAAGACGCTGCGGTCCGTCGTGGCCGTCGGGTGGGGGTCGTGCGTCGACGTCGCGCCGAGGTACGCCAAGAGCCCGCTGCGCAACGCGCGCGCCTGCCGCGGCGACGCGCCGGCCGTCCCGAGGGCCGCGGCGGCGGTCGCCAGACGCCTGGGGGCGCTGTGGGCCGAGACCGCCCAGGGCGGCGCCGGGGGAAGGGCGCCCCGCGAGGCCGAGGTCCGCCCCGCGGATGGCGTCTACTGGGCCTCGCTGCGCGAGGTCGGCGAGGCGCAGCGCAGAGCCATGCTCGACATGCTGGAGAAGAGACCCAGAAGCGCGGTCGCGTGGACCCAGCGGAGGGAGGGAGCAGGCGCCCTCGCCCCGGGGGGAACGGGGTCGCGGCCTCGGGTCTCCGAGGCCGCAGGATCGCCCCCTCCGACCCCGGCGGCAGCGGGTTTGTCGCCCCTTGCCCCACCGGTCTTTTCGCTGTCGCCCCTCCCCCCGTCTCCGGCGGACCTCGTCGAGTTCGAAAGGGAGCGGGAAGCCGCCGAGGCGGCCACGCTCGCGCGGAGGGTCGCCGAGGACCGCGGCGCCGCCGCCCAGGGCGACGAGGGCGGTCGCGTCTCGGGCGGCGCCGACTGGGTGCGCGGACGCGGCGAGGGCGGCGAGGCGGGGGGGAGGGGTGCGGAACTGCGCGCGGGAGCGACGTCGGATGCCGCTGCGCCGCTGCCGCGCTGCACGGCTTGGGCGCGCGTCGAGGACGGCGCGGCCGGGCCCGCCCCGGGCGCCGCCGCCCTCGCCCGTCCGTCGCCCTTCCCGGGCGCCTCGCTGCTGCGGGGCGGCGCGTGCCGCGCCTCGGCGGACAACGCGCCCTCGGAAACTGCCGCTGCGGCCTTCGACGGTCGCGGCTCGACCAAGTGGCTTTGCTTCGGCGGGCAGGAGGGCGGCGCCTGGCTGGAGCGTCGCCTCGAGCGCCGCGGGCCGCGGGCGCGCCCGGCGGCGCGGCTCGCGGGGATCGCGCTCGTCTCGGCCAACGACTTTCCGGAGCGAGACCCCAGGGACATCGAGGTGCAGGCGCTGGATGCGACGGGACGGTGGGTGCGCGTCGCGAAGTTTCGAAGCGTCCTCTTCTCGAGGCGACACGAAAGGATCGCCCTGAAGCTCGATGCCCCAAGCTTCGCCTCGAGGGCCTTTCGCCTCGTGGTGCGCGCCGTGCGGGACCCGGGACGCGCAAACTGCGTCCAGCTAGAGGCGTGGGAGCTCTACGTGCTCGACGCATGAGAGGACGTCGACGAAGCAAGCGTCGAAAGCGCCGACGGGCCGATCGCCGAGCAACGTCTGACCTCCGGTTTCCCCCCCCTGGCCTCTCCACCCTTCGCCCAGCTCTTTCCCGGCGCCGCCCCCACGCCCCGTCCGCGCCCGCGTCCTGCACTTCCCTGCTATTCCATTCCTCGATCCCCGCGCGTGCACAGCCCGCGACGCGACACCTCTTCACCCTCCCGCGCGCCCCCTACGCCCACCCGATCCGCCCCCCTGCCGCCACGCGCCCCCCTGCGCCCACCCGATCCCCCTCCCGCCCCCACGCGCCTCTCGCCGCTCCCCTCCCCGTCTCTTCGCCTCTCTTTCCGCGTGCCGCGTGGCGTGTAACATTGCAACCCAAGCGGCGCCGAGCGGCGCCGGGGAAACGGAAGCTCGAGCTCGCCCACCCTCGCTCGCCCCACCCCCCGGCTCTCCCCCCCAATCTTCGGCTCGTCACCCGAGCCCACAAGCACAAGCTGCATGAGGTTTGCGCCCCGGAGCACAACGCGTCGCAGGTCTGCTCGCGCTGCGGCGCGCTCCAACGCCTGGAGCGCGTCCGAGAGGCGACCACCCCCCCCAAGAGCTGTTGCGCTGCGCGACGTGCGGCCGCCGCTGGCGGCGCCACGCCGACGCCGCCCGCAACCCGCAGGCCATCGGCACGCTCGCACTCCTCGTCCTTCCCGAGCCGGTGGCCTTTGGCCGCCGGCTGTCCCCCCGGTCGGCCCCCGCGTCCGCCGCGGCCCCCGGCGCCCCCCCCCGGCGCCCGGCAGCGGCGGGCCGAAGCCGACCCCCACTCGCGACGTCACTGGCCAGCGGGCCGAAGCCGACCCCCACTCGCGACGTCACTGGCCAGCGGGCCGAAGCCGACCCCCACTCGCGACGTCACTGGCCAGCGGGCCGAAGCCGACCCCCGCTCGCGACGTCACACTCGAGCCGCTCTGCCGCGCGCGTGATTCCGCAGGGCAGAGACGCCAAAGCAGAGCCTCTGCTGTTCATCCGAGCCTCTGCTTCTCCGCGGCGCGCGCCAGCGCCGCGGCGCGCGCCTCGGCGGCGGCCGCGAGCCTCGCGCGGCGCACGGCGGGGTCTTCGTCGTTGCTCACCTTTTTCGACATGGTCACGCCCGAGGGTCCCACGGCCGCGCTGCGCAGCGAGCGCCCGCCGGCCGCGCGTCCTCCGCGGCCCGCGGCGGCCTTGGCGGCGAGGCGGGCCTCCTCGCGTCGCCGCGCCTCGGCCACCTCCCGGGCGGCGGCGGCGACGGCCGCGTCCACGTCCATGGCGGCCTGCGCGGCCTCGCGCTTAGCCGCCGCCTGCCGCTTCTCCTCCGCGGCGCGCTCCTTGGCCGCCTGCTTCTGGCGCGCCTTCTTCGCGGCGTTCTTCGAGAGCCCCGGGGCGGCCGCGGGGCCGCCCGGGGCTTGCGGCTGTAGCGGGGCCTGTCCGGATGCGGGCCGCGAGCCGGGCTGCGCGGCCGCGCCCGACGCCTTGGCCTGTTCCTTGGCCTGCTCCTGCGCCTGCGCCTGCGCCTTGGCCAGCTCGAGCGCCTGTGCCGCGCGCTTCTTCTTCTTGCTCTTCTTCTTCTTGGCGGCGCGGGCGGCGGCGTCGGGGCCCGCGGCCTGGGCGTCCGCCTCGGCGGCGTCGGCGTCCTGGGCGGCGTCGAGGCGCGCAGGCGTCCCCTCGCCGAGGTCCGACACGCTCACCAGCACGCGCGCGGCACGCTGCGCCTCGGAAAAGGTCGGCCGTCGCGAGGAAAAGGGCAGGCGGCGCGTCGCCGGCGAGGAGAGCGAGAACGGGGCGGATGCGGCACGGCCTGCGGCGGCGCGACGGGCGGCGCCCGCGGCCCGGTCGTCGGTGGCCCGGCCGGCGCCGTCGCCGCCGGCGCCGTCGCCGCCGGCTTGCTCCGCTGCCTCCGCTCCTCCGGCGGTGCCCTGGGGCTTGGCAGCGGCGGCCCGCTGGGCGGCCCGCTCGAGGTCCTTCCAGTTGGAGCCCGGGGCGCTCACGAAGACGGCGTGGCACGAGGCGAAGACGGGCCCGAGGTCGCGCAGCGCGGCCTCGACCTCCTCGTTGAGCAGCGCCTCGTTGTGCCGCCGCAGACGCGAGCCCGCCGAGTTGGCGTACTTGCCCGTGGCGTCCTGCGCGCTCTGCTTGCCGCCGGCCTTGGCGCGCACCACGTACCGGTGCGCGGAGCGGTGCCCGAGGTCGCGCAGCGGCGCGGCCGCCACCGCCGCGGCGGACCGCAGGTCGCGCGCCGACAGCTCGAACGCCGCCGCCACAAAGTGCCCGCCGCGCAGCATCACCACGCCCAGCCGGATCGAGGGAGACCGGCGCAGCGCCCGGACGGTCGCGATCGCCGCGCGACGCTCCGCGGCGCGCAGCGAGAGAGCCGACGAGACGGGCAAGGGCGACGAGGGAGGCGGGGCGCCCCCGCCGGGAGGCGGGGAGGCGGATGGGGCGCCCGCGTCGCCCTCGGCCTTTGCGGCAGCCGACGGGGCGCACGCGTCGCCCTCGGCCTCCTGCCCGACCTGCGCCGCGAGCGCGCGCAGCTTGGCCTCCCAGGCCTCGCGGTCGGCGGCGCCCTTTGGCCGCTCGGGCAGCGCCAGCGCTCGCCAGACCCCGAGCAGGTGCCCCGGGCGCCGAGGGTCCGGGAACGCCGCGAACGGACGCAGCGCAGCGGCAGACGCCGCCGCGGCGCGACGGGCGGCCCGCGAAGACGGGGGCGCAGGGGCTGAGGCGCCCGCGGAGGGGGCGCCCGCGGCCTCGCCGCCGGCGACGCCGCCGGCGCCGGCCTCGGCTCGGCCTTGGCCCCTTTCGCCTTCCTCCTCGCTCGCCCCCTCGTCTTCGTCGCCGCTCTCGTCCTCCTCGCCCGAGCTGCTCTCCTCGCTCCCGCTCTCCCCGCCCTCCTCGTCCTCCTCATCCTCGTCGTCGCTTCCCGAGAGGCTCTCGACCTCGCCGCGCTCGGCCTGCCGCTCAAACTCGGCCTCCGAGAGGGGTGCCTCGCCTCGCTCGGCTCTCAGCGCGTTGAGCCTGTGCCAGTCGGACCGAAAGTGCGCGCGCTGCTCCTCGGGCGACGCGAACGGGGGCCGGCCGTCGACGCCCACGCCGCACGCCCGGCAGGTCGCGCCGCCGCCCAGCGTCAGACGCCGCGCGCGGTCCGAGAGCGACTCCAGCGACGCCGACAGAGCCGCCTCGTCGGCCAGCTCGGCGGCGGCGGCCTCGGCGGCGGGCTCGCGGTCGTCCCGACCGTCAGGCGACCCGAGGGGGCCCAGCACGCCGGACAGCGAGCCGTCGAAGATCGAGCCGACGAGACGGAACGCCATGGCGATCGAAGGAGCGATCGAACGACAAAGACGAAAGGCGCGGACAACGGAGGGCCCGCGTCCGAACCGCGCCTCGAACGTTCCCTCGCACGCGTACGGCGGCCTCTCGACGCGTTCCCAGCCCCGGGGAAGGAGGCGCTTTCCCTCGCCGCGCAAGCGACGCGCAGCGCGCCGCCCGGGAGCTCGTGCTCTCGCGGCCTCGCGCCGCGGGACGTCTCGACCGCTCCGCGACTCCCGGCGAGACGGCAATGGGACGCCCGGAAGGAAGAAAAAAAAAAGAAAGAGCGCCGCGCGCGACGGCAGACGCGCCCCGCTCGCCTCGCCGCGACCGCTCCGGCGCACCCCCCCTCGCGCCCGCTCGGTCGGCGCGCGAGCCGCCGCAGGCGCGCGCGCGGGGCGGGAGGGGGGAGGGGACCCGACGGAACGCGCGCCGCGGCGTCGGCGGAGCCGCGCCCGCGCATCGATCGACCGCGTCGGCGCGCGCGCACCGAGGTTTCCCTGCCATCGGCGCGGTGGGACCGGCCCGCGGCCAGAGATCGCCCCGGCGAGGGTCCCGACGCGACCATGTCGCTCGCGATCGCCGTCGCCGCGCTGCTGGCGCTCCTGGCCGTGATCGCCTTTTTCGCGGTCAAGGGTGTGCCAAAGGGCGTCGAAGTGCCGCAGGAGGAGGAGCCGCCCGTTCAGGATGAGGCGCGCGACGGTTTGGGGACAGCGTGGGGACGGATGTGAACGTGGGAACGAACGCGAGGAGGGAGGGGCGCGGACTCGAGGCGAGGGGCGCGCTCGAAGGGAGCGGGGGGGGAGCGGGGTCGTCGTCGCTGCGCCGCTCGCCCATGTGCGGGGCGGGGATGGCCGCGTCTGCGTCCCGTCCTCGCGCCGAGCGTCTCGCTCCGCTTCCTCACCACCCCTTCTCCTCCCCCCCCGCACGCGTCCACAGGCCGAGCCCGTGCGTCGCGCTCCCGCGCGCGCGGGCATGCGCCGTCGCGGGGCTCGCGGCGCTGCGGCCGCGGTCCCCGAGGCCTTGGCGGAGGGCGAGGAGGGCGCGGGCGAGGAGGGCGCGGGCGGGGCGGTTCCTGCGGTGTCGTCTCGCGCCGCGTACGACGCTCGCCGCGCCGCCCGGGACGCGGAGCGCGAGGCTGCGGAGGCGGCGCAGGAGGCCGAGATTGCTCGCGCCGCCGAGGAGCGTCGTCTGCGCGAGGAGGAGGAGGCGGAGCGTTGGAAGGCTCTGTTCGAGGTGCAGGCGCAGGGCGAGGAGTCTGTTTCCGGCGCCGAGAAGCAGAAGGAGGAGGACGAGCGTCTGGTGGCGTTTTTGCGCGCCCGCAAGATTGCTCCGCTGGACGAGGCGGCGGCGGAGCTGGGCCTGCGTGGGGCGCGGGTGGCCGAGCGCGTCACGGCGCTGCTGGCGGACGGCTCGCTCTCCGGCATCGTGGACGAGCGCGGGAAATTCGTCCACGTCAGCGAGGACGAGATGCGCGCCGTCGCCGACTACGTCCGCGCCAAGGGGCGCGTCACCATCGCCGAGCTCGCCGCCAAGAGCGCCGAGCTCATCGATTTGACCCCGGCCGACGCGGGCGACGCGGCCCAGGCGGGGGGGGAGGACCTCGAGCAGCTCCTCGCCGAGGAGTGACGGGGACGCAGAGAGGGGGGGAGGGGGGAAGATTTCATTGGCAGACGTGTCATTCCCACGCAGAACGCGCACGGACGGCGCAGCGTCGAGAGTGGGAAGCGGCGAGGGGGGCGGACGCGTTCGGGGCGCGGAAAGGGCTCCCGAGAGCGAAGGGGGTGGGTGCGTTCGGGGCGTGATTTCGAGATGAAACCTGCGAAACGCTCCCGTTCCCTCTGCCACGCGCGGATTCTTCTCGCTTTCGACTCCCCTTGTTTTCGATTCCCCTTGTTTCCGCCTCCTCTCCCCACCTCTCTCTTCGGCCTCTCTCGTTGGCGGCGGCTGCGCCCGTCTCGGCGTCGCGACAGCGCGGCAAAGCGTCGTCGCGGCGAGTTGGCGTCTCGCCAGCAGTCGGCATGACAATGAAACGGCGGGTCGGTCGGTGGGCGCCGGGCGGCGTCCCACGCCGACAGCCCCGCATGCACCTTTCGAGGGCACAAACGCATCGCAAGAACGCATGCGCACACACGCACGTGGCATGCGGCGCTTGCATCGGTCCCCGCGCACGCGGCACGGGCCCCCTTCGCGCCAGCCTTCGCGCACGCGGCACAGGCCCCCTTCGCGCCAGCCTTTGTGTCCTTGGTTCGTCGCCTCTGTCGCCCTTGGTGGCGTCTCCTCGGTGGGCGTTTGCTCCTCGGGTTCCGTTTGCTTTTCTTCAGCTCTTCATCGCGACGTCCTCGCTCTGCGGTGTCTTTCCGCGCTCCTCCTGCGCGCGCGTTCCGCTCTGCTCCTCTGCCGCTCCCTGCTGCAGCTTCTCGCGCCGCTCGATCTCGGCGAGCGCGCGCGCCTCCTTCTCCTGGGCCTCGATGGCGGCGCGCTTCCTGGCCTCGGCCTGCTGGGCGGCGAGCTTTTTGTCCGAGGGCTTTGGGATCGGAAACCTGCGTCCCGTGGCCTCGTGGGTCTCGCGGATGCGGTCCCTGAGCTCGCTCGCGACGGCGCGGAGGCCCGCGAGGTCGCCGACGCTCCTGTTGAGGCGGTCGCGGAGGTCGACGTGCTCGCTGAGCCAGGGCCCGACCATGCGGAAGGCGTGCAGACGCGCCATGCGGAAAGGCGCGCGCTGCAGCGTCGCGAGGTCGACGTACTCGAGCAAGAGGTCGCACCCGCTCGTCGGCGGGGGCAGCACCTCGGCGGGGACGCGCGACGCGGGGCCCACGGGCGGCGGCAGCGCCTCGTTCGTCGACGGAGGGCGAACCGGAGCGGAGCAGCCGTTCGAGAGCAGCTCCTTGGCGCCTGCAGGGGTGGAAGCAGCGTCAGCGCGAGTTTGCGCCGCGTCTCCCGCCTCTCCTGCGCGCGTTTGCGCCGCGTCTCCCGCCTCTCCTGCGCGCGTTTGCGCCGCGTCTCCCGCCTCTCCTGCGCGCGTTTGCGCCGCGTCTCCCGCCTCTCCTGCGCGCGTTTGCGCCGCGTCTCCCGTCTCTCCTGCGCGCATCTGTTCCTCGCCTCCCGTCTCTCCTGCGCGCGTCTGTTCCGCACCTTCACTCGCCGCCTGTTCCTTCTTTTCGAGCTCCTTGGCCCTCTGGAAGAGGGCTGGGTCGTCGAGGAGGGCCTCGGCGGAGAGCAGTCCGTCTGCGCCCGTCTCGCGCAGCACGGCGAGGACATCGTCGGCGGCGGCGACGTTGCCGTTGGCCAGCACGGGCACGCGCAGCGCGGCCTTGACGGCCGCGACGTGGGCCATGTCGGCGCGCACGCGGGCGGCCGTCTTCTGCTCGCGCACGCGACCGTGCACGGCCACCATCGAGGCGCCCGCTCGCTCGAGCAGCGCCGCGTAGGCGACCGTGTCCTCCACCGTGGCTTGGCGCCGGATCTTCACCGTCACGGGGCACTCGGGCCCGAGGCGCGCGGCCGCGGCCGCCACCAGCGACGCGCAGAGCTCCCGGTCGTCCGACAGGAACGAGCCGTACTTGCCGCGCTTGGCGATGCGCTGCGGACAGCCCAGGTTGAGGTCCACGCCGTCCACGTACGGCTTGACCTTTTCCGCCGCGCGCGCAAACGTCTCGGGGTCGTTGGCGCAAAACTGAGCCAGCACGGGGCGGTCGCACGCCGACGTCGAAAACTGGTCCAGCGCGTACCCCCGAAAACCCACCAGGGGCGTCGGCGCCAACGACGCAGCGTCGTAGAGAGGAGAAACGGAACCAGAGGAGAGCGAGGGGGAGGGCGCAGAGGCAACATCAAGTGCCGCCCCGGATGCCCCAGACGCCCCGGATGCCCCAGGCGCCCCAGATGCCCCAAACGCCCCAGACGCCCCAGATGCCCCAGATGCCCCCTCGCCCGCCCCCTCGCCCCCGCCGACGCGCACGCGCTTGGCGGACGGCTCCTCGGCGGCGCCCGTGGGCTTGGCGGACGGCTCCTCGGCGGCGCCCGTGGGCTTGGCGGCCGGCTCCTCGGCGGCGCCCGTGGGCTTGGCGGCCGGCTCCTCGGCGGCGCCCCTGGCCTGGCCGCCCTCGGCCGCCTGCCTGTGCCCGCCGCGGCCCTTGGCGTGGTTCTCAAAGCTCTCGAGGAAGAGGCGCGCGTGCAGCATCGGCGTGTAGCCCCCGTCCGCGCCGTGCCGCAGGCACAGCGTCCGGAACGGCAGCTCGCTGGCGTCGACCATGGGCGCCACCCAGAACCGCGGCGAGCCCATGGCGCGAAACCACGCCCACGCGCGAGACGCCTGCGGCACAGCCTCGGGAGGGTTGACCGGCGACGCCGGCACCGGCGCGCACGGAGGCGTCGCGTACCGCGTCGGCACCGCCGGCTCGGGCGTCGCCGGCGGCTCGGGCGCGGTGGGAGCCGCAGCCGGCGCCGCCGAAAGAGGCACGGCCGCGGGCGCCGCAGCCGGCGCCGCCGAAAGAGGCGCGGCCGCGGGCGCCGCGGCGACTGCGACCGTTGCGGCCTCGACGGCCTTGCCTCCAGCCTCCATCTCGGCGACAGCCGCGGGAGAGGGAGCCATGCCGCCTCCGAGCCGGCGCGCGGGCGACGAAGAGCCGAACGCGCGGACGCCCGCGGGCGGCGGAGCGCGCGCGAGGGCGCGGGGGGGCAGAGGGGGGAGCGGGAGCGCGCGCAGAGGCGCGAGGGGGGACTCGAAGCGGGGACGCAACGGCGCCTCGAAACGCCGAGCAAAGCTAGCGTGCGGTGACGGCGCGGCGACTGGCACCAGACGAAGGGAGGCCCGGGAGAGGCCGCGCAGCATGCGACGCGGCGCTTGCGGGGCGGGCGGAGGGCGGAGCGGGCGCGCCAGAGGCGACGGTAAAGGCGCCGGACGATCCACGACCGCTCCCTGCGAGTCTGCGCAAACGCCGACGGATGCCAAAGGGGCCGCGCAGAGCGCCCGACGCGCCGGGAGGCCCGCGGCGCAGGCCCCGCGCCCCGAGAGCCTGCGCGCGCGCGCGCGCGCCGAGGCGCGCAGAATAGCGTGAGGGTAGCCTGGCGGGCGGCGCCGTGGGGGCAGCGCGGGGGAGGGAGAAGGGGCGAGGAGGTGGGGCGAGGAGGAGAGCGAGCGGAACGGGTCCGGGCGCACGTTCGCGGGCCTTTTCGGCGGAGTGAGACCGACGTGCGACCGTCGAGGTTTGTTTGCATCGCGCCTCCCGCCTCCGCGCATGCGCACCCAGAGGCGGGTGGGAGGCTTGCCTGCCGGCAGGGAGGGGTCTGGTGGGGTTTGTTCGTTTGCTGGCCCGGCAGAGTGGCAGTTCCCGGCGGCTGTCGCCGGAAGCGGCGACCCCGCATCTGTCCGTTCCTGATTCGCCAGAGTTCGTGGCTCCTTTTGAAAGCGAGATGCCGACGCCGCAGCCTCGTCTCCCCGCCTCCCCACGCTCGCGGACGCTCGACGACGCCATCCTCGCGACGTTGCGCGCCGCTTCTCGCCGCCCTCGACGGTGGCGTCTTCTTCCGGCGCGGCGAACGCCAGATGATCGGTTGCGGCGCAAGCCAACGACTGAGCGGCGGCTGCCGCCCTGCGTTTTCCGCTTCGAGCTGGGGCAGCCGGGGCAGATCGGCAGGCGGCGCGAACGACGAGGGCGGGCCCGGCGCGCGGGACCCGCAGGAAGCGACCGGAAAGAGGGCGGTGGGCGTCGGCGGTTGCGGCGCGTCGAGAAAAGGTCCTTTTGTTCTCGAGGCCGGGGGGCTGGGCGGCGCGCGCGGGCCGGCCATTGCCCGCGCCTTGGAAAGGGAGCTGGACCGGCGGCGGCCGAGGGAGGGGCTCGCCGACGCGTTTCTGGGCCGACGGCGGGCCTCGGCGAAGGGCAGACGTATTTGGAACCCCGATGGCCAGCGCGTGTTCGCACGGGAACGGCGGAAAGAAGAAAAAGTCCCAAAGCCGAAAGACGGTCGCCCCAAGCTCGCCGAGGGGGAAGCGGCGTGGGCCCTTGGATCCTTCGGAGATCAACGAAACGCTCTCCGAGGCCCGACGCAGCTTTTGCGCCCACGCCCCCTCGCCTCTTTTCCATCCGTCCGCCCTGCGCGTGCGCCGGCGCTGCAAGAGTCCTCGAATGGTCGAAAACCGCCGAGGGAAACGACCGGGCGAGGTGGCACGAAAAAAAGGGGGAAGCATCGGCTGCATCACCGGGCAAAGGGCTGCGAGGGGGCAGGAGGCCCGTCTGCTGCCGCCCCGGGCGTACGGCGCTTCCGCCGACCGCCGCCATCTCCGACCACACACGAGGTTCGAGTTGCCGATAGCGGTCATTGCGAGTGGTTGCCACCCCCCAACCAACGGCCGCATCCGCGGCCGCCCGTCCTCAACCGCGCCGCTGCCGTGCGCAGCGAACGGCTGCGAGCCGAGCGAGGGGGTGAGCCCCGGGGCGCATCGCGTCGCGGGACCGCTCGCGCTGCGGCACGCGGTGGCATCTTGAGCGCGTCGAGGGGGGGAGGGGGGGGGCGTTGCGCGGCGCGGCGCGCGGCGGCCGCTGGTCGCGCGGTGGCGGCGCCTCCCGCTCCCTGCGGGCGATCGGTCCCCTCGCGGCCCCCG
>PGFX01003532.1:0-11857 GCA_003612995.1 Prototheca bovis | reverse complement strand
CCTCTCTCTCTCCCCCCCCCCCCCCCTTTCTCTCTCTTTCCTTTTTTCCCTCTCCTCTCACGAGCTCTCTCTCTCTCTCTCTCTTCCTTTTTTTCTCTCTCCACTCGTCCGCTCTCGCTCCCCCCCCTTTTCGCTCCGTCCAACCGCTTCCCTCCTCCCTCTTTCCGTTCCCTTTTTCTTTTTCGTTCCCCCGTCGCAGCGTGGCGTGATCGCCGGCGGGCTGGCGGACGGTTCGATCGTGCTGTGGGACGCCGCGCGTCTGCTCCGTCGTCCGTCCCCCGCGGGCGCGGCGGTGGCTCCGCAGGACGCGGTGCTCGCGCGCCTGCGCCCGCACGAGGGTCCCGTGCGCGGCCTGGAGTTTTCGCCGTCGTCGCCGCACCTGCTGGCGACCGGCGCGGCGGACGGCGTGCTGCGCGTCTGGGACCTGACCGACGCCGCCAACCCCAAACCCTTCTTCTCGGCCGCGGGCGCCGCGGGAGGCGCCGCCGGCGCCGACGCGGCGGCGCCCGCGCCCGCGCCCGGGCGCGGGGACCCGATCGTGCAGGTGGCCTGGAACCGCCGCGTGCCGCACGTGCTGTGCGCGGCGGCGGCCTCGGGCGCGGCGCGCGTCTGGGACCTCAAGAAGCGCCGCCTCGTGATCGCGCTGCGCGACGACGGCGGCGCCGGCGCCGCGGCCGCGGCCGCGGCCGCCTCGGCCGCCGCCGGCGGCGCGGCCGGGCCGCGCCGCGCCTCGGCGGTGGCCTGGAACCCGGACGTGGCCACGCAGCTGCTGCTGGCTTCCGACGACGACGCGCGGCCAGAGGTGGCGCTCTGGGACCTGCGCAACGCGCGCGCGCCCGTGCGCGCGCTGCGGGGCCACCGCCGCGGCGTCGCGGCGGTGGCCTGGTGCCCGCACGACCCGCGCTTTGCAATCTCCGTCTCGCGCGACCGCTCCGCGCTGCTCTGGGACGTCCCGGCCGGAAGGGCCGTCGCCGTCGTCGGCACGGGAGAGGACTGGGCCTTTGACGTGCGCTGGAGCCCAAAGTCGCCCGGCATCTTCGCCGCGCCCACGTTCGAGGGCGGCGTCGCGCTGCGCTCGGTCGACGCCGCGCCCGCCCCGGACGGAGCCGCGCCGGGAGACCGGCCCGCGCCCAGGTGGCTCGCGCCCCGCGCCGCCGTCGCCTTTGGCTTCGGAGGCCGCCTCGCCAGGGCCGGGGCCGCGCTCCGCCCCGAGGGCGCGGGCGACGACGACGGCGGCGCCCCGGCCGCGGGCGGCGCCCCCGCGCCCCGCGCCCCGCCCTCCACGCTGGTCGAGGTGCTGCGCGTCCGCGGGGACGACGAGCTGGCCGCCGCCGCGGAGCGCTTCGTGGCCGACCTCGGCGACGCCTCGCCCGCGCGCGCGCTGGCGCTCTGCGCCGGCCGCGCCGAGGACCCCGCGCGCCCGGACGCGGAGCTCTGGGCGCTGCTGGGCGCGCGCTTCGAGGACGACCCGCGCAGGGCGCTGCTCGACCGGCTCGGCTACGCGCAGGCCGAGGACGCGCGCCTCGAGCGCCAGGCCGCCGAGGCGGACGAGGAGGAACGCGAGGCCGCAGAGGCGGCCGCGCAGCTCGCCGAAGCCGCCGACGCAGACGGCCTGGGCGGAGCCGCGGGCGCCTGCGACGGCGCCGCCGCCGCCGCCGCCGCCGGCGGCGCCGACGGGCACGCGCCGGACGGCGCGCCCGACTCGGCGCGCGAGGGGCGCGGCGACGCCGACCTCGCCGACCTGGACGCCAACGGCGCCGACGCCTTTTTCGACGACGACGACGACGAGGACGCGGCCGCCGGCGCGGCGGGCAGGGCCGAGGGCGAGGGCGAGGGCGAGGGCCCCGACGGCGGCGCAGCCGCGGCGCGCGGCTCCCCCCGCGCCGCGGACGGCCCGGGCGCCGCGCGCCTGGCCAACGGCAAGGCGTCTCCGCCGCTGGCCTCGCCGCTCGCGCGGCTCTCGCTCGGAGGCGTCGGCTCGCCGCGCGCGCGGGGCCCGGCGCAGCCGGGCCCGGGCGAGGACGACATCCTCGTGGCGCTGCGCGTCGGCGACGCCTCGGGCGCGGCCGAGGCGGCCGCGGCCGCGGGCCGCTTCGCGGACGCGCTGGCCATCGCCGCGCTGGCGGGCGGACGCGTCTGGGACCGCGCGCAAAAGGCCTACCTCGCGCACTCGCGCGCGCCCTACGCGCGCGTGCTCGAGGCGCGCCTCGGCGCCGCGGGCGCCTGGGACGCCTACGCGCGCCGTCAGCCCACCGCCGAGTGGCGCGGCTCGCTCGCGCTGCTGCTCAGCTCGTGCCCGCCCGAGGAGTTTGCCGCCGCCGCCGCCGCGCTCGCCGAGACGCTCGACGCCGCCGGCGAGGCCGAGGCCGCCGCGCTCGTCCGCGTTGCCGCCGGAGACCTCGACGGCGCCGTCGCCGCCTGGGCCGCGCAGGCCGCCGACGAGCAGCGACGCGTCCTCGCCGGCGAGACGGGCGACCCCGGAGCCGCCCGCGCCGCGCGCAAGGGCGCCCGCGACGCCGCCGCCGGCGCCGAGGGCGCCTCGCCGCCTTCGCCGCTCTCGCCGCTCGAGTCGGCCGCCGAGCGGGCGGTCGTGCTGGCGCTGGGCACCGGCGCGGCCGGCGACTGCGCGCCGCTGGCCGCGCTGCTCTCGAGCTTGGGCGCCGACCTGGCCGGCGCAGGCCGCCCCGACCTGGCCGCCGCGCTGCTGCGTCTCGTGGCTCCAGCGCCTGAGGACGCCTCCGAGCCCGCCGAGACGCTGCGCGCCGCGCTCGAGCGCGCCGAGGGCGCCGAGGCCGCCGCCGAGGGGCAGGACGACGAGCCCTATGCAGCTGAGGAGGAGGACGACGACCGCATCCGCGCCTACGAGGGCGAGGGCGAGGGCGACGCGCCCGACCTCGCGGGCTGGGACGACCAGGACCAGGGCGCCGGCTACACCGCCCAACCCTACGACGCGCCCCAGCCCGCCGCCCAGCCCAGCGGAGGGCTCTACCAGGCCGCCGCACAGCCCAGCGGAGGGCTCTACCAGCCCACGAGTCCGCCTGCCCCGCCCGCGGGCCAGGCCGCCGTCTTCCAGCCCCAGGCAGGACCCTACGGCGGCGCCGCCTCGCCGGCCGCCTCCGCCTACGGCCGCTCGCCCACCGCCGCCTACGGCCAGCAGGCGGGTCTTTACCAACCGGCGGCGCAGTACCAGCCTCCGTCGGTCCCGGCTCCGCCGTCCCAGTACCAGCCCGCATCCGTCCCGGCCCCGCCCACGCAGTACCAGCCCGCATCCGTCCCGGCCCCGCCCACGCAGTACCAGCCCGCATCCGTCCCGGCCCCGCCCACGCAGTACCAGCCCGCGACGTTCGTGCCGCCGGCGGCGCCGCCCACGGCGGCCTACGGCGTGGCGCCTCCCCCGCCGCAGCCGCAGGCGACGGCCTCTGCGGCGCCGTACGCGCCGGCGTCGCCGCCCGCGGCCACGTACGCGCCGCCGCCGCCCCCGCCGACGTCCGCGGCGCCCGTCTTCTCGGCGTCGCCCGCGCCGACGTACGGCGCGCCGGGCGCGTTCGCGGCGCAGCCCCAGGCGCCCGCGGCGCCGCCCGCGTACGCGCCGCCCGCGCCGCCCGCGGCCACGTACGCGCCCCCGCCGGCGGCGGCGACCTACGGCGCGCCGCCCGCGCCGCCGTCGTCGTCCGCGTCGGCGTCGACGCTGGCGGTCGGCGCGGCCGCGGCGGCGGCGGCCGAGGACGAGCCGGCCACGCCGCAGTACGAGCCGGGCGCGTTCGGCGTGCGCCGCGCGGCGTCGGCGGCGGGCGCGCGCCGCCCCGCGGCCCCGCGCCCGCCCGAGGACGTCGACGCGGCGACGGTGGACGTGTCCGGCGCGCCGGGCGACCTGGAGCGCGCGGCGGGGACGCTGCAGGAGCTCTTCCGGTGGTGCGAAGAGTCGAGCGCCAACGCGGACGGCTCGAGGCCGGCGCCCATCGCGGACGCGGCCAAGCGCGTGGGCAGGCTGCTGTGGCTGCTCAACGCGGGCGCCGTCTCGGACTCGTGCTCGCGCAAGATTGCGCGCCTCGCGGCAGCGCTCGAGGTCTCCGACTGGAGCGCCGTGCAGACCGCGCAGGTCGAGATGACCTCGGCCGACTGGGACGAGGCCAGAGCATGGCTCCCGGCCCTCAAGAGGCTCCTGAAGATGCGACAGACCGCAGAGGCCCAAGCCGAGGCCGCCGAAGCCGCCGCGCAGGGACAGCAGCAGGGACAGCAGTGGTAGAGGGAGAAGGGCAGAGGAGCGGACCGGAGCAGCGGGGCGGAGCGGCGGGGCGGGGCGACAGGCCCCACAGAGCCGGAGGCGGAACGGACGCTCCTCTCGGTCCCCCCCCCCCCTTTTTCCCTCGTCCTCCCCTCGTCACGCTGCTCCGCGTCCTGCTTTCCCTGCTGCGGCGCTCCGCTCTCGGCGTCTTTCTCCGCGACTCGTTCCGCCCGCGACTCTTTTTTGTTTTTTCCCATCCGCTCCGCACTCGCCCGCTCCTCATCGCCCCCTCCGTCCCAAACTCGCACCTCTCCTGACGCCCCCGCCGCCCCAGTTCCCTTCGCCTGTGCCTTCTCGCGGCTGCGCCCGACGCCTCGGCGCTCCCTCCGCCTCCTCGCCTCTTCTCTCCTGCCGCCTCGCTCTCACCGTTCCCCCCGCTTTCCATTGTCCCTTGTGCTGTCGCGCGTCGCGCGTCGCGGCCCCGCCGCCCGGAGCAGATGCGGATCCGCGGCCCGCCGTCCGCCGGGGCGCCCGCCGGCGCCGGCCGCGGCGCCGAGGCTCCGTTTCGTTCGACCGGTTTTCTCCTCGCCTTTTTTGTGGCACGACTCATAGCGCGAGCAGACGTCCGAGAGAGCGCAACGGTGCAATGCGAGGGAGGGGGGGGCAGGGAGGGACCGTCGCGTTCCCCCGCCGAACGCAGAAAGGGCGCGCCTCGCGGCGGGTCGACGCGACGCGCGGCGTCCCGGCGCGCGCGCGCGCGCTGCGGGTCGCGGCGAATCGCGGCGCCCTTTGCGGCGGTCGCGATCTCCGGATCTCCACGACGCTCAGACCCGATCGACGCGCGGCCAGGGGAACGCGATCGCGCGTCTCGGAGCGCGACTGGATCCGTCCACGGCGGCCGCGCCGCGCCGGTGACGATGATCAGGCTCCGCGCTGCCAAGGTGCGCGGCGCCGAAGGGAGCGGGTGGAGCGGAGGGCGCCCCGTTCGTTTCGCGATGCCGAGGCGGGCGTCGCCTTTTTTTTATGGGCATCGAGGCGCTGCGCTGGGCGGGACGGGTCGGGCTCTTTCGCCGCGCCCCCGTTACCTGCGGTTTCGTCCCCTGGCCGACGCACCTTGGCGCCCCCCTTCCCCTCCCGGCGCGCAGGAGAAGCAGCGTCGCGAGGCCGAGGCTGCTGCCGCTGGGGCCGCGCCCAAGCTCTCGCCCGGCGAGCTGCGGCTCCAGAAAGGTGCGGGTTGAGGACTTGCGGGGATGGGTGTGGGGCTGGTGGGTGGGAAACGTGGGTGGCGATGCCGTCTCTGGTTGGTGATCTGGACCTCCCGTTGATTTTCCCCTCCCCCCGTTTCTTGCACCCTCATCCCGATTCTCCCCCTCTCTCGCCCTCCCCTCCTCTTCCTCCTCTCTTCTCCCCCCCTCTCGCCCTCCTCTCCTCTTCCTCTTCTCCTCACCCCCTCCTCGCCCTCCTCTCCTCTTCCTCTTCTCCTCACCCCCTCCTCGCCCTCACCCCTCTTCCCCTTCCCCCCCCCCCCTCTCCTGTGTGCGTGTGTGTGCGTGTGGTGTTAGATTTGTCCGAGTTGGATCTTCCTGCTGGCGCGACGGTGTCGTTTCCGGACGGTTCCGAGTCTCCGTCCCGTTTGCGCGTGGTGCTGTCTCCGACGGAGGGTCCGTATGCGGGTGGCTCTTTTCTGTTCGAGGCCCGTGTGCCTGCTGGGTATCCGCACGAGCCTCCAAAGGTGCGTTGTTTGACGCGCGTGTACCACCCGAACATCGATCCGCGTGGCAACGTGTGTTTAAACATTCTGCGCGAGGACTGGAGCCCGGTGCTGAGTCTGACGTCCATCTTCCTGGGCCTGGCCGTGCTGCTCGACTCGCCAAACCCAGACGACCCTCTCAACGCCCAGGCCGCCGAGCACATGCGCAGAGACCCCGTCGGCTTTGCCTGGACCGTCGGAAGGGCCGTGCGCGCCGGAGCCACCATCGGAGAAGAGTACTACGCGCGAGCGCAAGGCACGCAAACCGTCCCAGAGTGAGAATGGACAAGGAGCCGCTCCCGCGGGCAAAGCCTCCAAGCACCCCCATAACTCTGTCATGGCCGCTTTCCGCCGCTCTCCCTTGCTTCTCATCGCTTTACGCCGCGCTCCATCGCTCATCTCCGCTTTCCGTCGCTTCTTGTCACTTTCCTTTGCTCCTCGCCCCTCCCTTTGACTCCCCCCCCCCCGCCCCTTTTTTTCCCCTTCCCCTTTTGCTCCTCGCCCCGCCCGTTTTCCCCTTCCCTCTTGGCTCCCTTTTGCTTCTCATCCCGCGCGCGCGATCGGGCGCGCACGGCGCTGTAACGTTCCAGACCGAACGGACGGGGCAAAACGATCGCTCCGGACCCAGCGGTCGTCTCGCCTCCATCCGCTGTCCCCTTCCCCTGCCTCCGACTCCCCCGCCCTCCCCCCTTTTTCCCCCCCCCCCCCCGCGCGCTCGGGGCTTCGCTCTCGCACGCCGCGTCCGCGCTGGCGTTTCGACCCGAACGCGATCGGTCGCCGGGTCGACGGCTCGAGCGCCTCAAACGCGGCCCCCCCCGCGCCGCGCGCCCTCGCGGTCGCCCGGGGCGCGCGCTGGCGCCATCCATCTCCTGGCGCTTCCCGCGCAAACCTTTTCGCGGGAAGCGCCGGGGCGCCGGCGAGCGGCGAAGGCGCCGGCCGGGCACCGACGCTCCCTCTCTCACGCTCCGTTCGGGCCAGCACTCGATTCGAAGCAGCAACCATGGCTGACGAGGGTACCCACCGCAAGCGCACGTTCCGCAAATACTCGTACCGCGGCGTCGACCTCGAGAAGCTGCTCGACCTCGACAACGATGCGCTCGTCGAGCTCCTGCCCGCCCGCCAGCGCCGTCGGTGCGTCCGCGCGATCCGAGGGACGGGATGGGAAGAGCTGGAAACGCGCGGCGCGCTGGAGGAGAGCTGGAAAGACGTCGTCCCGCGCCCCGCCGCGAGGGGCTCGCGCGGATGGCACGCTGCCATGGCAGGCCGGCGGCCAGGCCCGGCGGAGGGGCGGCCGCCGGGCCGTCGCCGGCCCGTCCCGCCGGCCGGCCCGGCTCGGATTTTCTAGCCTCTGGAGAGTTGTGGAGCCACGCACGGCAGACCTCTCGGCGCCTCGCCTCGGCCTCTGGGCCGGTCGGCGTCGCTCCCAGCATGCTGGGGCGCCCCTCCAGGCCGCGCGCGGTGGCCGCGGGCGCCGTCCGTCGACTGACTGGCTCTCTGCGCGGATCGCTGGTGCTCTGGGCCACGACCGCGCGCGCCAGCGGCGCCTCGGGCGCGCCGCTGGGCCCGCCGCTCCGCAGGGGCGCTGCGGGCGGCGCGCGTGGCACGCCGCGGCGGCTGGGGCGCCGACCGCGGAGGGGCCCGCGCGGGCGGCGGCTCTGGCGCCGGCGGCCCGGCGCGGGGACGTTGCGAGCCGGCGCCGTGGCGGCGTTGCGGCGTGCGTGCGCGTCATCGGGCCTCGTCGAGGATCGTGCGAGCGAGCGGAATGGGCAAGGGTGAACGGGGCGGGGAGAGCCGTGGGGGCCGTTTTGGCGGGTCGTGCGTTTGCCGGTCGGTCGGCCAGCGAAGGGTCGTCCCCTTTCTTGGCCGCGGGAGGCGCCGGGTCTGTCTAGGCCGGGTGCCGATCGTCTCCGCCGGGACGGTCGGCAGTTTCCGACGGGCGCGCTTGGCGGCCCGGGGGCGGCCCCGCTGCCCTGGTGGGCAGCCCTGCCTTGTACCTTTGGGCCTCGTCTGGCTCTGTGGCGGAGGACCGCTCTCTCCTCCCGTCTGGCGGATCCGTCCCGTCTTGGGCGCGAGTCGTTTCGTGCCCAGGTTTTGCGGGTGTCGGTCCTGGGCGAGGCGGGGCGACGCGGCGGCCTGGGCTGCCGAAGGGTCGAGGGGGCAGCGTAGCTCGAGGTGGGGAGCGGGAGCGGGGCTGTTTTTTTGCTGTGCCGCCTCTCAGCTGGGGGCGCACTGCGGGGGCGCCGGGGGCGCGCTGGGGGGGCGGGGGGCGCTGGCGCCTTGCGCCTTGCGCGCCGATGGTTGCCGTCTCGAGCCGCTCTGCGCTTCGGGGGGTTCCCTGTGGTCCCTGCGAGGTCGCTGCGGGGTCGCTGTGGGGGCTCTTGTTTTCTCCCCCCTCTGCTCTTTTGCCTCTCCCGCCCTCCCCCGCTTGTCCTCGTCTCACCGTCGCGTGTCTTGGTTTCTTTTCTTTTCTTCCCCGATGCAGCTTCAAGCGCGGCATCTCGGCCAAGTACTCTCGTCTGCTGAAGAAGCTGCGCGTGGCCAAGAAGGAGGCTCCCGAGGGCGAGAAGCCCGAGCCGGTGCGCACGCACCTGCGCGACATGATCGTGCTGCCCGAGATGATCGGCTCGATCGTCGGCGTCTACAACGGCAAGACGTTCAACCAGGTCGAGATCAAGCCCGACATGGTCGGCCACTACCTCGCCGAGTTTTCGATCTCGTACAAGCCCGTCAAGCACGGCAAGCCCGGCATCGGCGCCACCCACTCGTCCCGCTTCATCCCCCTCAAGTAGACCCGAGGCGCCACGCGGAAGAAAGAGGGGAGGGGGACGCGGCCGGGACGCGCGGCCAAGGCCCGCCCGACCCCGCGCCGACCAACCCAGCGCCCCCCTTTCTGCCGCACGCCGCGCGGGGGGCTCGCGCCCAGCGCGTCGACCAGCCTGGTCTGCAAGACTCTCGAACGGAAACGACACGCGAAACAGAAAGGGAAGGGACGGGAGGGACAACCGGCGCGCACGCGGGAGCGATGCAGAGGCGAGGGGGATGGAGCGACCCGCAGAGGACGGGACCGAGGACGTCGAGGGTTCCGGCAGCCCTCGGTCGTCGGAAGGCCGGCTCGGCGTCGTCGAGCCGAGGACAAGAGGTCTGAGAGCGCGAGAACGGGGGGGCGCGGGTACGTGGCTTCGAAAACGGGCGAGGGCAAGGACTGCCATGCTTCGCGGTCGTCCTTGCTCCTTTGCTTCCACTCCTCCCGCCCCTGCGACCTCACGAACTCTCGCTCTCTCGCTGCGTTTCTCGCCCTCGTCATCTCGCGCACGCCCCTCCTTCGCCCCCCCCCCCTCCCCACCCTCCCTCTCTCATCGTCGTTGCGTTGGTTTCGTCTCGTTTCGGGCGCGGAGAAGGGGCGCGGAAAAAAGGCGCCGCGCGCGCCCGGGGGCGGCGGCGTGGCGGGGGGACAAGGGCCTCGGGCCCGGGGGTGCCCCCACGCTCCGGGGAGAGGGGCGAAAGGAAGGAGGGGAGATCCGGGGGGAGAGGCCGGGGCGCGGACACGCCTGACGCCCCCGCTCGGGTGGGAGGGATGAAGAGGGCCCGCAGGCGCGCCCTGCGCGCCCTCTCGCGCGCGCAGGCCGGCCGTCAACGCGCGGCCTGGCCCGGGGGGCCCGGGCCGGCCGCGGGGCCGCGGGGAGGGGGGCACGGCGGGAGGCCGACGTAGACGTGCGTAGGACAAGGAGAGGCTGCTTGGGGCGCTCTCGAGGGAGGGGGATGGGGAAGGAGGGGCGAGGGGGTGCGGAGAAGCGCGCGCGCGCGCAGGCGAGAGAGGAGGGGAGGGGAAGGGAGGGAAGGGCCCAAGAGGGGCGGTGGCGGGGGGAACTCGACGGCCGCAACGATGCGGGTGAGGTGGCGAGACTGCGGCGAGGGTTGCAGAGTGGCGGCGTGGTGGCGAGACTGCGTCGAGGGTTGCAGAGTGGCGGCGTGGTGGCGACGCGGCGTCGAGGGTTGCAGAGTGGCGGCGTGGTGGCGACGCGGCGTCGAGGGTTGCAGGGTCTTCTGTGCGTCATCGTTGTGTCTTCGGTGCGTGTGGTTCTACTTGGTGGGTGCTGGCGTTTCTCCGGTGATCCTGTTGTAGTGGTCCTGTCCGAGTCTCCAGAGGACGGAGAAGAGGAGTCCCTGGAGTCCGTTGGCGAGGATCTTGGTCTTGAGTCCTCGTCCGAAGAGCCCGAGGAGTCCGTCCGAGGCGATGACCTGGCGCACGACCTCGGGGTAGGTGATCGGGACCGACGAGGTCTGCTTGGTCGTCTTGACGACGCGGATCGAGTTGGAGACCGTGTCCGAGATGGCAGAGGCCGTGAAGCCGATCACCGCCGAGCGCACCAGCTTGCGGGGCAGGTCGTCGTACTGCGGAAGCTTGGCGTTGAGCGTGTTGTACGTGAAGAACCAGGGGTAGTGCCCCGCCCACGTGGCCGCCGCCGCCGCCAGCGCCCCGTGGTAGAGCACGGACGGACCGCCCAGGCGGACCTTGGCCGCCAGCTTGGACGCGCCGCCAGCGCCCTCCACCTGCATCGTCGTCTTCAGAGCGTCCACCGGCATCAGGAAGATCCGCCAGCACCCGGCCGCCGCCGACGCGAGCGCAGTCTTGAGCGCGATCGGCATGCCGCGCGTCGTGTCGCTCTCGTTCAGCAGCGTCAGCACGCCGGCGTTCGCGGCAGTGTCACCGAAACGAGACATCGGACCCTGCACCAGAGCCGGACCCACGCCGCGGTAAAAGCGACGAACGCCGCCCTCCTTGTACAGGTGCTTGAGCGCCTGCGTCGTCGTCGTGCCGTAGCGGTACTGGTAGTTCACGGTCGTCCGCAGCCACATCAGAGACACCACCTGGATGCCCATCGCCGCAGCGCCGGGAATGCCGCCGCCGAGAGCGCGACGACCCGCGTTCGCCAGAATCGTCGAAAAATCCTGCTTCGGACGCTCGTCCGGGGCGTACGCGACCACCGGAGCCGCCATCGGAAGCGACGCACACCCGGCGCGCGCAAACGCGCCGCGCGGGGACGACGACGACGACGAGACCGCGGGCGCAGCCTCGAGCGAACGCAGCTCGGCGTACGCAGAGGCGATCGAAGAAACCGCCAGGGGAGAAGCAGTCAAACCCAGAGAACGAGCGAGCACAGAGGGAGCGCACGCCGAGGACGCCGACGAGGACGAAACAAACGACGGCTCGGCGCCGGCGGACGGGCGCGCGGGCGCATACAGCGACGCGGGGAACGCCATGACGCTCAGAGCAGAGAGGGGACGACAAGGGGCGGCCACCGACGCGAGAAGGAAAGACAAACCGCACAGAGCGGCGCGATCGGGACGGTCGGCGCGGGGAGCGCGCGCGCGGCCGAGGGACGAGACCTCGAGACGATCGCGGACGACGGAGCCGCGGAGGAGGGCCTACGGCTGGGAGGCCGCGGAAGCGTAAAAGGGGGGAGGGGGGTGGGGGTCGCTCGGAGGGAGCGGCGCGACAGTGGGCGGCAGACCACAAAACGCGCAACTCGCGGGCGAGGACGGCGCCCGGCCGCCGACCGCGCCGTTAAATACTCGCTCCGCGCTCGGCGACCCGCCGGCTCGGCCTCCCTGCCGGAGAAAAGCGCGGGAAGGCACGCCCGCCGCGAGGCGGCCGCTCGCGAGGCGCCAACCCGCTTGCGTCATCCGCCGCCGGCCATTGGGCGGCGCACGATCGGGCCGCGAAACGTCCGTGCGGATCTGCAATCGCGCCGCGGTCGGGGCGTGCGTGCGGCGCGGGCACGCGAACGCGTCTCGCTCTCCCTCCCCCCCCCTTTCGCTTTCGCCGTGGGAAGCGGCCCCCCCCCCCCCCCCCCCCCCCCCCCCCCCCCCCCCCCCCGGGC
>PGFX01003521.1:0-11862 GCA_003612995.1 Prototheca bovis | reverse complement strand
CACCCCGCTCCACCTCCTCGCACCGACCCCCCCCCCCCCCCCCCCCTCCCCCCCCACCCCCCCTCTCCCTTCCTCGCAGGCACGAGACCGAGTGGGTCGCCAGGCAGCTGGTGTGCCCGTCGGGCGCGCACGCGTCCAAGTCACGGCGCGTCGCCGTGATGGACGATTATGTCGGCGTGCTGCATCCGTCCGTCCGGGTGGACTACGCCGACCTCTGCGTGATCGCGACAGCCAAAAAGGCCTCGGAGGTCAACCCCTCCGTGCTGGGCTCGCTGTTCCAGACGCTCACGCTCTCGCCGCTTCGCGTCGCCGTCAACAAGCGCGCGACCGCCAAGCGTCGCAAGGAGGTCCTGCGAGGCGTCACCGGCGCGCTCGAGCCCGGTCGCATGACGCTGCTGCTCGGCCCACCCGGGGCAGGCAAGTCGGTGCTGCTCCGCGCGATCGCGGGACGGCTGCATCGGTCGGCCACGCTGCGCGTCGAGGGAACGGTTTCCTACGACGGTGAGACCGACCTCCCGGAGGCATGCTCGAGGCGCCTCGTGGGCCTCGTCGACCAGCAGGACCTCCACATCGCCGAACAGAGCGTGCTGCAGATCGTCGCGTTCGCCTCTGAGTGCCTGCGTGACAGGAACCAAGAGGCGCTGGCCGTCCAGGTGCTGCTGCGCATCGAGCGCAAGCTCGCCGAGCGACCCGACGCCGGTCTGGCGAACAAGGCCGAGAACGGGATGCTGGAGCCGGCCGCGGGCTTCGAGGCGACTCTTCTCGCCGAGTCCTCTGGCGCGACCGGGGCCGCCGCCTCTGCCCCCGTCGCCCCCCCCGCCGCCGCCGCCGCCGCCGCCGCCTCCGCTGCCGGGAAGGGCGCGCGCCCGCTCTCCATCGGGTCGCGTCCCGGCGAGATCCGTGACTCTGGGGTTTTCTCGACGCGGCTCCAGCTGCTCGCGAGGGCCGCGCAGAGGGCCGCCCGGCGCTTCGCCGGTGGCCGACGTCCAAGTGGGGTGGCCGGCGTGGACAAGGTCGACGGGGTCGCGGACCCCGAGCTCGGCGGCTCCCCCTCGGCGCTCGATTCGGAGGTTTCGAGCGAGTCTCTCGGGATCAAGCCGTCGCCGAGCCTCGAGGAGGACGCCTCGCTCAAAGACTCGCCCGTCTCGTCACGCGACCTCTCGCAGAGCCCGTCGGCCACGGCCGATGCGGAGCTCTCGGACCTGGACTTTGTGCGTCTCCTGCTGGTCGCCCACGCCGCCCGCGTCGAGCCTTTTGAGGCGCTCGAGTCCATGGGCCTTTCGCGCGTGGCAGACACCTCGATCGGCTCGACGCTGGTCCGCGGCGTGTCCGGCGGCGAGCGCCGACGGACGTCCGTCGCGGAGGTGCTCGTGGGCCCGCACGCTGTCGTGCTGGGCGACGAGTTTTCCACCGGAATGGACTCGGCCACCACGTACGGGATCGTCAAGCACCTCGGCGAGGCCACGCGTGCGCTCAAGAAGACCACGTTGCTGGTTCTGCTCCAGCCCGCGCCCGAGGTGGTGGAGCTGTTCGACGACCTGGTGCTTCTTGCCGATGGCCGGGTGCTCTACCACGGCCCAACGGACCGCGCGCTCGACTTTTTCGCCGAGCGCGGCTTTGCCTGCCCGCCTCGCAAGGACCCAGGCGCCTTTCTCCTCGAGCTCACCACCCCGGCTGGGCAGTACGCCTACGCGACGACGTCCCTCTTCGATGCCCACGCGGTCCCCGCCGCGCGCCGATCCCCCGCGAGCATCCTCGCCGACCCGCCCAGGCGCCTGCTCGTGCCCATGGCCGAGCTGTCGAGTGCCTTCTGGGAGGACGAGCGTTGGGGACAGCCCATGGAGCGGGCGGTCGCCGAGCGGGCCGCGCAGGCCGCGCGCGCGCGCTCGTCGAGGTGGCGCGTGCTCTTCAACGCCCTGACCGCCAAGCCCAAGTCGGGTGGAGGGCCAGGCCAGATCCGCGGCGGGCCGCGACGGATCACGGCGGCCGCCGAGCGGTCCCTGCCGGTCGCCCGGACCTGCATGGATCCGGGCGCGCGGCGGAGCTCTGCGGCCGAGCTCGGGGCGGCAGCGCCGCACGGCGTCTCCGCGGCCGAGCTCGGGGCGGCAGCGTCGCACGGCGTCTCCGCGGCCGAGCTCGGGGCGGCCGCGCCGCACGACGCCTCTGCCCCTTCGCTCGGGCTCTGTGCGGGACCCCGCCCCGGCATCTCTACTCTGATGGGCAAGACTGCCGGAGGAGGCGATCTCGAGACTCGCCGCTCGCCCCGCGCTCCCCCGACCCCGTCGTCTCGAGGCTGGTCGGCGCTTGGGCCGACCGGCCCCCACGGCGCTGCAGGGACGCTCCCGACGCCGCTCCCGCGCCTGCACCTGCTCAAGCTGGTGATCGCTCGGCAGCTCAATCTTACGTACGTCCGCGGGCTTCCCTTTCGCGTCATCCGCGTCGGTCAGGCCATCCTGATCAGCGTCATCGTCAGCACGCTGTTCATCAACATGACGCCGAGCACAGAGAGCTGGCGCAGCTTTGTGGCGGTCGTTGTCGTCATCACCGTGACTTCGCTCACCAACAACCTCCCTAGCCTCGCCCAGGTACACCTCCTGCGCCCCGTGCTCGTGCGGCAGCGAGACGCCGGCCTCTGCCCCGCGTGGATGCACTCGGTCGCGGCGGCGCTGACCGGGCTCCCGAGCTCGTTCGTCGAGTCGGGCATCATGTGCATCTTCGTCTACTGGATGACGGGCTTTTACCGCACCGCCGATCGATTCTTCATATTTTTCGCCGTCATGTTTGCGCTCGACAACGCGTCCGCGAGCCTCTTCCGCTTCGTCGGCTACGTCGCGCCCTCGCTCACGGTCGGCTCGGCCGTGGCCACGCTCATCATCAGCGTGCTCATGGCGCTCAACGGCTTCAGCCTCATCCTGGCGCGCATCCCAAAGTACGCCATCTGGGCCTACTATTCGTCGCCCGTCTCCTGGGCCGTCCGCGCGCTCACCATCAACGAGCTCACCAGCTCGCAGTGGGACGTCAGCATCGCGGGCTCCGCGGCCACCATGCCGCTCGGCCAGATCGCGCTCGATGGGTTTGGCATGGGCTCCGACCGCGCGTTCGTCTTTTCCTCCATCGGCGTCATCTGGGGACTCTGCCTCGTTTACATCCTTGTGGGCTGTCTGGGCGTCTCGTGCGTGCGCGCACGCAACCTCCAGGCCACGCTCGACGAGGCCGAGCTTCGGGGGCGCGAGCGTCGGGGCGTCGTTGCGCGGGTTTGGCGAGCGCTCCGGCTCGGGCCCGCGGAACGCGGTGGGAAGGAGAAGGAAGAGGAGGAGGATACCGAGGAAGAGGCGGAGGTGGATGGGGAGGCGCGCGGCGCGGGCGAGGCGTCGCTCCGGACGAAGGCTCCGGAAGGGTCCTGGAAGCACGGAGAGGGGCGAGAGGCACGTTCGCCCGGCGGCCTCGGCGACTCGACCGAGGAGCGTTCCGCGCAGGCCGCCGACGAGGAGGACGAGGAGGACGTCGAGCTCCAGCGCGCGGCACTCACCTCCGTCGCGCAGCACGCGCGCATCCCGCACGGGCGCGCGGTCCAGATCGCGCTCTCCTTCGAGGAGGCAGCCGTCGCCCCCGCGCCGAACGCGGCGCGGTGGGCGACCGGGGGCAGAGGCGACGATGCCGACGCCGCGGAGCCCGGCTCTCCCGGCGCCAGCGCCTCGCCACCCGAAGCCGACGGTCGGGTTTCGCGGTGGCCCGAGGACGTCGTTTCAGGGCGTCGTTTGGGATCGCCTCGTCCGCCTTCCCCCGGCGCGAGCGACTCGTGCCCCAGGATCACGCTGGTGTGCGAAGACCTGTGCTACTGCGTGTCCAGGCCGACGCGGAGGCTCTCCCTCGGCGGCGCCACCGCCGGCGCGGACAGGCTGCAGCTGCTGCGGGGCGTCAGTTTTTTCGCGCAGCCTGGCGAGCTGGTGGCGCTCATGGGCGGTTCGGGCGCGGGCAAGACGACGCTCATGGACGTGGTCTGCGGTCGCAAGACGGTTGGAGCCGTGACCGGCGAGATCCTCGTCAACGGCCACCCCAAAGCTCAGGAGACGTGGTCGCGCGTGGTGGGCTACGTCGAGCAGAACGACATCCACTCGTCGCGCGTGACGGTCCTCGAGTCGCTGCTCTTTTCCGCCCGCCTCCGCCTCCCCCCGTCGGCCTCGCGCGCAGAGGTCGAGAGGACCGTCGCGAGCACCCTCGCCATGGTCGAGCTCGACGGCCTCGCCGGCCGCATCGTGGGCGAGGCCGGCGAGAGCGGTCTCACCGACCAGCAGCGCAAGCGGCTCTCGATCGCCGTCGAGCTGGTCGCCAACCCGTCCGTGGTCTTCATGGACGAGCCCACGTCCGGGCTCGACGCGCGCGCCGCGGCGATCGTCATGCGCGCGGTGCGCAACGTGGCCGACTCGGACCGCACGGTCATGGTGACCATCCACCAGCCGAGCATCGAGCTGTTCGAGACGTTCGACACCATGGTGCTCATGCACCGCGGCGGGCGGCTCGCCTACTTTGGCGAGCTCGGCTTCGAGTCGAGCAAGCTGGTCGAGTACCTCGAGGGCTACGGCGTCGAGAGGCTGCGCCCGGGCCACAACCCGGCGACGTGGATGCTCGAGGTCACCGGGGGCGCGGCGAGTACGACATTCAGAGCGACCGACCTCGACTTTCCGCAGCTCTACCTCGAATCGGAGCTGTACGCGCGCAACCGCGCCGAGGGCGAGCGGCTCGCGCGCCGACTGGCAGCCTCGCGCGGGCCGCTGACGGGGCGCGGGCGCGAGCGCGCCTCGTTCTGGACGCAGTCGCGTTGCATCCTGCGGCGCTACAACCGGATCTACTGGCACTCGCCAGAGTACGTGCTGGTGCGCAACGTGCTGAGCTTTGCGACGGCGCTGATCGTCGGCGTCATCTACCTGCGCCAGGGTCGCGTCCCGGACCAGGGCATCCTCACCTTTGGCGAGCCGCAGGCGATCGCCGGCATGACGTACGCAATTGCGGTCTTCCTGGGCATGGTCAACCTCTTCTCCATCCAGCCGCTGATGCAGGACGAGCGCCTCGTCTTCTACCGCGAGCGCGCCGCGGGGTACTACAGCTCCGGCCCCTACTCGCTCGCGATCGCGCTCGTCGAGCTGCCCTGGCTCGTGCTGCAGTCGTTCGTGGTCTCCATCCCGCTCTACCTGCTCGTGGGCTTTGAGCGACTGTGGTGGAAGTTTTGGTACTACGAGCTCGTCATGTTCCTGACCCTGACGCTGTACACGTTCTTCGGGCAGCTCGCCGTGCTGCTCACACCCTCGCCCGAGACGACGCAGCTGGCCTGCGTCATCTTCAACCAGGTCTTCTCCATCTTCAACGGCTTTGTCCTGCCATACCCGCAGATCCCGACCGGCTGGAGATGGATGAACCGCTTTGTGCCCACCACGTACGTCATGTGGGGCATCACGGCCAGCCAGCTCGGCGACCGCACGACGCTCATGATCGACACAGCCCTGCAGATCGTGGAGGTCCGCGACTACGTCCGCGACTACTTTGGCTGGCGGTTCGACTTCATCTGGTGGTGCCCGCTCATCCTCGCGGGCTACTGCGTCTTCTTCAGGATCGCCTCCGTCGCCGCGCTCAAGTACGTTTCCTTCCTCAAGCGCTGAGGGCGGGCAAAAGAGGCAGATGGGAACGAGGAGATGCGGCAGGTGCGAGCGGAGGCTGCTTCTTCTCCGCGCGTGACCGCTTTTGCGCCAGCTCCCGCCGAACCCCCACCGGGACTCTTCTCCAAATTCTTCCCAGCTCCTGCGCGTTCCCCACCGCGCCCGCACCCATTCGCTCCCGCACCACACCCGCTGTGCCTCCTCGGGAAACGGCTCCTCCCTCTCCCCTGCCGTTTTTTGTTTCTTGGGGGGCGCGCGCGCACTCGCCTAGCGCGTTCCGGCATGTTGACGACCACGTGTCTGTCGTCGCGCGTTTATCCGTCATTCCTGCCCCACGCCCGCGTCGCCAGCAACCCAGCGCCGCTTCGCCAACCGAGCCCTCCGGCGCTGTCCTCCCCCTCCCCCCCCTCCCCCCCCCTCCCTCGACGCGTGGTCGCTACCACAAAAGCGCAGCGCGTCCGTCCGCCCGCCCCTTGTCACATCCGGCCGTCTGTCGCCCTTCCCTTTCAAAGACCTCTGTACTTTATCTGGCCGCTTCACACCGTGCCCATCCCCCGGCCTTGTCCACCTGCCTGCCCATTTGCGTTTTTTTTTCATATTCGTCGCTTTATCGACATTTTCCCCCATTTTTTCGATTTTCATTTTTTTCCTTCCCTTCCCCCCTCGTTTCCCGTTTTTTTCCCTCTCCGTTCTTTCCCCCCTGCCTGTCCTACTTTTCCCCTCCCGCGCCCTGCCCGCTTCCCGCGTCAAAACGACGTCAGACCGCCAACCGCACGACCGCCGTTCCAGTCGTGCCTTTTCCCGCGTCCCTGTCGGGACCTAATACTGCCTTTTGCCAACCCGAAGCCAGTCTGGGGGGCGGCGAAGCCGCCCCCGCCGACCCCGAAGCGCGCGCGCCCATCCCAGGGGTTCGACCGACCCTGCGGACTCGCAGATGCCGCCTGCAACGCTTCTTGAGGCCGACCGTCGCGTTTCTCTTCGTCGCACCCCCGCGCGGCGTTCCCCTCCCGCCCTCGACGCCGCGACCCGCCCACCTCTGTGCTCGGCGCAGAGACGCCCCGGCGTGGCGTGCAGCGATGTCTACACGAACGACGAAGAACGAAAGCCAAAGGGGGGAAGAGAGGGTGCGGGGGCCAAAGGGAGGAAAGAGGGGGCGCGGGAGCCAAGGGGAGGAGGATGGGGTGGCGGCGGTCGCACGGGTGGCGCGCGCTCCAGCCGCGTGGGAAAAAGGGACGGCGAGGGCGGATGCGCGGAGGAGTGGAAGGGAGAGCACCCGGGTCGTCGGGACGTCGCGCTCGTGCGTCACTTTCGCCCCCCCCTGACCTCCGAGAGGAAGCGGTCGATGCCAAACGGGTCGTCCTCCTTGTCGTCGCGGGCGCCGTCCGCGGCGGCGCCTCCGGCCCGCTCAAAGGTGGGCGCGGCGTCGCTGGCGGTCTTGGCATCGTAGTCGACGCCCTCGAATCCCCTGTCGGGCCTGAAGCGCCTGGCGCCTCCATCGCGCCCGCCCTCGCGTCCCTCGGCCCTGGCGGCCTCGCCCGCGCGGCCGCGGTACACGGCCGAGCGGTCGGCGAAGAGCGGCTTGTCGTAGAGCGCGTAGTCGTCCTCGGCACCGAATCCGCCCGTCCCACCGGCGTCGCGGCCGAAGAGGCGCGCGTCATAGGCCGCGTCGCCCGCGGGCGCCGCCGAGACGCGCGCCTGGCCGAGAGCCACCTGCTCGGAGACGTCGCGCTCGCGATCGCGCGATGCCTTGCTGCGCTTGCCCGCGCGCGCGGCGCCGGCGTCCAGGCGGCGCTCGCGCTCGCGCTCCCGACGGCGCTCCTCGCGCAGCGCCTCGCGCGCGAGGCGCGCGCGGCGCGACGAGGGCGACTCTGGCGAGCGCGAGCGCGAGGACGCGCGGCGGCGCGGGGGCGAGCGCGAGGAGGAGGCGGCGCGGCGGCGGTCCGGCGAGGGCGAGCGCGAGGAGGAGGCCGCGCGGCGGCGAGGATGAGAGCGGCGGTCCGGCGATGGCGAATAGGAAGAGTCGCGGTGACGCGCAGGGGAGCGGGAGGGGGAGCGGGAAGAAGCGCCGGGACGGAGCGAGCCGTGGCGGCGCGGGGCGCCGTCGCGGTCCGAGTCGCCGCCGTCGTCGCTTGCCCGCCCGCGGGGCCTCCGGATTTTCTCCGCGTCGTCCCCACCCCCCCCGCGGCGGTCGCCTCCGCCCCCGGGGCGCTCGGCCCCCGCGCCGGCCGCGCGCCGCTCGTCCTCTGGCTCGGCGCGTCCCGCGACGCTGGCCGAGGCGCCGGAGCCGCCTCCGAGCCTGTCGGCCCTTGCCTTGGCGGCCATCTCGCGAAGCTCCTGCTCGCGCCTGTCGCGCTCTCGCGTGGCGATCTCGCGCTGGACGGCCGCGCGCGCCTCGACGGCGTCGCGCGCCGACTGCTCGGCGACGTACATGGCCTCGGAGAGCTTTGCAAACCGGTCGTTGAGCGCGACCTCGGCGAGGCCGCGTCCGTCTGCGGCGAGGCGCGCGTGCAGCGGAATCGAGTAGCCCTTGTTGTTCTTCCAGTTGCTCACGCAGGGCGGGATCTTCCAGGCCGCTGCGTCCTCCTTGCTGAGCTTGCGCGGGGGCGAGTGCAGCACGGGGACAGGCGGCTCAACGTCCCCGCGCGGGACCTTGACGTGCCGAAACTTTGGAGGCTCCAGCGGGTCCACCGGCGCGTCCTGGATGCGCACGATGCGCGTGCCCACGTGCGGACCCGCCGCGGACGCAGAGGGGGTGTACCGCACGTACTGCGCCTCGGACCCGCGCGCCGCCGCAGCCGCGGCAGCCGATGGGTCCACCGCCGCCTGCCGGCGCTGCACCACCGCCTCCAGCGCCTTGGCCGTCTCCTCGCGCGTCCGCTTCACCTCCTCCTCGTCTGGAGCGGAGAGGTCACCCTCGAGACGGTCCAGACGCGGACGCAGCGACTCGGGCCGCGAGTGCACGATCGCCGCCGCCCCGGGCGCCGACGACACGAGCGCGTCCAGGGACAGCTCGCCGCGCTCGTTGCGCGTCGCCGCCAGCGTGCCCGATGACGACGACACGCCGCCGGGACGGCCCATGTCGAGCGGGTACTGCGGGACGTGAATCTCGGGAAAGGCTCCGCCTGTCGGAGGGGAAGGGGGAGAGATGTGCGCGTGGGGGGGGGGGGGAGGTGAGGCCGGGAACGGGACGCGACGCGGGTACGCTCTGCACGACGCCGGCGCGACCTTGGAGAGGGAGGGGAGGCGGGGCAAGAGCGGCGGGAGAGGCACGCGGCCGGGACCGAACGCGACGAAGCGAGGCGACGGCGCACGCAAAGCGACGTCCTCCGCCAGCCTCCCTCCCCCCCCCCCCACTCCTCCGTCACGGCGCCCTCGCCCCTTTGCCTTTGCCACCGCGTCCCGGGCGCGCACCGTCGCCAAAGTCCTCGGGGCGCCGAGGCACAAAGCCGCGACGGGAGCCATAGGGCGGGGGCTCAAAGGTCGAGCGCTGCACCGCGAGCTCCTTGGAGGCCTTGACAGGTCGAGTAGACGCGTACTTGCGCTCTGGCGCCGGCAGCGAGTCGAGCAGCGACATGGCGGCCGCTCGCGCGCGCCGCGGCGCGCGGGATCGACGCGGGGGGGGGGGAGCGGGGGTAGAGAGGGGCAGTGGGAGTTGCCCGTCCGAAGCGGGGCGCGTCGCGCGACGAGCCCTTTCCTTTTCGCTCTCGAGACGCGCAAAGGACACGCCCGCGCAAAGGCTGCAGTCTCGCGGCGAGACTGGCCGCGACGCGGCGCGGCGCGCGGACGAGCGCGGTGCCCGCCGCGCGCGGGCGGCGCGCGCGGGTCCAAAGGCGCGCGACGGGGGGGAGGCGCACGCGCTCCGCGGCCCAAGCGCGCCCCTTCCCTCCTCTCGTCCCCTCACGTCGGCCCTGCCTTATCGATCCGCGCGCATCCCGCACCGGAGGTTGTTTTGAGGCGTGCGTCGAGGGCGCGCGCATCGCGTCTCTTCCCATCGCCCGAGCCGCCCGTCTCGGCTCCGCGACCCCGGGCTGCGCCCCGAAACCGGTTGGGGTGCCCGAGACCGGCGCCGGCAGACTCGAACGCGGCGCGGGGACGTCGGCGCCCCCCCCCCCTCGCGCGATTCGGTCGATCCTTTGCCGTGCCTCCCATCCGACCGGGCCGCGGGCGAAAGGGCTGTGCTGAAAAGGCGCGCGCGGCGCCGGCACAGCGTCCGCAGCCGCCCTTTTCGACAGGAAAAGACGGAGCGGAGCGCGACGCCATGCTGGGCGCGCGCCGCTGCGACGCCCTCGCGCGCTCCGCGCTGGGTCCTCGCGTCGGGACGGCGCGCGCGCTCGGGGTCGCGTCGGCAGCTCCGCCGTCGACCGACCTCCGCCGGCCTCTGCAGCCCCAGCGACGTGGGGAGGCGGCGGGCGGGAGCCTGGGGGCGTCGAGGTGCGGCCTGGGGCTCTGCCGTCGCTTCGTCCGCACGGCCGCGTCCGCTGCGTCCTCGGTTACCTCCTCCTCTTCCGATTGGGCGTCCGCTTCGGCCGCGTCGCCCCCCGCGCCGTCCCGCGAGCTGCTGGCTGCTCTTCGAGCCGTCCAGCTGGCATCTCGGGCGACCGAGTCGGTCGCTCGGCGGCTGGCGGCCGGAGGCGGCGCCGGGTCGCGCAGCAAGGACGACGGCTCGCCCGTGACGGTCGCCGACCTCGCCGCGCAGGCGCTGGTGGCGTGGTCGCTCTGGCGCGATCTGGGCGCGCGCCCGCGGCTTGTCGCCGAGGAGAGCGCAGACAGGCTGCGGGCGCAGGAGGGGCGCGGGCTGGCGCGGCAGGTGTTCGAGGAGGTGCGCGCCGCCGTGGAGGCCGAGGAGCGGGCGCAGGAGACGGGCGGGGATGGGCGGCGGGATGCTGCGCCGCCGGCGGTCGGCGCCGCGGCGCCCCCACCCCCGACCTCGGTCTCTGCGGTGCTCGACCTGATCGACGTCGGGAGCGCGGACGCCGACTTTGCCGGGCGGGCGTCCGCTTCCGCCTCGGCCGATGCGCTCTCCTCAGACTCTTCCACCGCACCACCACCCGCTTTGGCCGACGCGCCCTCTCCCGCGTCTCCGTCCCCTTTGCCCCTCTCCTCTCCGAGCTCGCGCGCCGCCGGCGTTTCGCCCCCGCCTTCCCCCTGGTGGCTGCTGGACCCGGTGGATGGCACGCGCGGCTTTCTGGCGGGCCGCGCCTACGCCATCGCGCTCTCGCTGATTGACCCGGTAAGCGGTAACGCACTGCTGGGCGTCCTGGGCTGCCCGACGCTCGCGGTCGTGCGCGGGGAAGGGGGAGAGGGTCTTGCGGGTGGCGCGGGGGTCGGGGCCGCCGAGGGAGCGCCGAGTGCGCGCGCCGCGGCTCCCGCCGCTGCCCGCGCTCCCGGGCTCGATGTTTGCGCTCTGTCGCCGCTAGAGCGTGCCGAGCTGGCGACCGGCGGCGCGCTGGCGTTCGCCGAGACGGGCCGCGGGGCCTGGGCCGCCGAGCTGTGGGGCTCGCGCTCGCGGGCGACCGAGGTGCGCGTCCACTCCTGCGCGGGTTCTCCCCCTCCGTTCCTCCTCGAGGGCGCGGTCCGTCTGCGCGCATCCGGACTCTCGAGTCGTCTGACGACGTCGGCGGAGGCGCGCCACGGCGACGCGCCGCTGGCGGAGCGGGCGGCCGCGCTGGCGGGCCTGGGCGCGCCCTCGCTGCGCCTCGACTCGCAGGCCAAGTACGCGCTCGTGGCGGCCGGGTCGGCGGTGGCGTACTGCCGCCTCCCGCGCCTCGAGGGAGGACACGTCGAAAAGACCTGGGACCACGCCGCAGGCGAGGTCATCGTGCGCGAGGCCGGAGGACGCGTCGTCGACGGCGCGGGCAGGGCGCTCGACTTTTCCGAGGGCGCCGCGCTTGCCGTGCGGGCGGGAGGGACGGCGACTGCGGCGGCGGGCGGCGGCGACGCCCAGGGCCCGATCCGCGCCATCGTCGCCGCCCCGGAAAAGGAGCTGAAGGCGCTCCTGGCGGCCCTGCGCCAGGTCGCGCCGGACCGGGCGGCGTGAGCGGGGCGGGCAAAGGTGCGCCCCGTCCAGGTGCGCCTGCCTGCCCGGACCCATTTCTCCGCGACGACCTCGCGTGCGGGGGTCTCGCACCGCCGCCTTTCGACCTCCCTTTCCCCCCGCCCCTCTCTCTTTCGCCTTTTCGCTCTCCCCCTCCCCCTCTCTCTCTTTCTCTCT
>PGFX01003520.1:0-27277 GCA_003612995.1 Prototheca bovis | reverse complement strand
GGGCCGCCGCATCCCCCCGCGTCGGGCCGCTCCTCTCCCCGCCCCGCCCCCCCTCTCTCCCGCTCCCCCACCCGTCCCGGGGCGTACCGCCCCTCTCGCTCCGCCACCCCCGCTCCTCGCCCCCGCCTTTCCCCCCCCTTTGCTTTTTTCCCCTCGCTCCCGGCGCACATGCGATCGCAGCCCGCCGGGGCGGCGGCGCCCGCCGGGCCGCGCGCCGCCGGGCCCCGTCCCACGGACTGGGGCGCGCGGCCCGAGGACACGGTCGCGCGCGCCGACCAGCACTACACCGCCGCCGAGTCGGCGCGGTACACCTCGTGCCGCGCGACCGGCACGATCCAGCGCGATCTCACGCGGCGCGCGCTCGAGTTTGTGGGCGCGCGGGAAGCGGGGCGCCTAGCGGGCCGCGGCGGCGGCTGCGGAGGCGCCGAGCGGGGCGGCGGGGCGTCGGCGGCGCCCCGCCCGGCGCCGCTGTTGCTGGCGGATCTCGGGTGCGGCTCTGGGCTGTCCGGGCGCGAGATCTCCGCGCTCGGGCACAGCTGGATCGGCCTGGACCTGAGCCCCGAGATGCTGCGGCTGGCGGCGCTCGAGCCCGGCGCGCGGGGCTCGCTGGCGCTGGGCGACCTGTCGAGGGACCTGCCGTTCCGCGCGGGCGGCTTTGACGCCGCCGTCTCCATCTCCGCCGTGCAGTGGCTCTTCGCGCGGGGGGAAAAGGGCGCGAGGAAGAGAGAGGGGGAGGCCGCGGAAGAGCACGCTGGGCCGGAGGGCAAGGGCGAGGCGGCGAGGGCGCCCCCGACCGGCGCGTCTCTCCCTCCCCCCCCGCCCTGCGTGGTCGGTTTTTTCGCCTCGCTGGATCGGCTGCTGCTTCCCGGCGGCTTTGCGTCGCTGCAGGTGTACCTTGCATCGCACGACGAGGCCGAGGCGCTGACGCAAGGGGCGCTGCGCGCGGGCCTCGATGCGCTCTACGTGGTCGACCACCCGCACACCACGAGCGCCAAAAAGTTCTTCCTCAACGTCCGGAAGAAGAAGGCGGCGGGAGAAGGCCCGGAGGCGAGGGGGGCGGAAACGGTTTGCGGGATCCGCGCCACGCGCGGCGAGGAGGACGCCGACGCCGACCAGAAGGGCGCTCGTGCGGTCGGCCCGGATGCTCGCCCCCCGTCAGCCCCCCACCACCGCGCCGCGGCTCTGATGCAGCCCATCTCCGCCGCGCTGCGCCGGCGGCGCTGCCACGTGTCCTGGCCGTGCGTGTCGTCCTGCGCGGTGGGGTGGCACTTTGAGCGCGCCGGCTGGACCGCGTCCGACGCCGGTGCCGAGGACGCCGAGGGCAGGCCTGTCGGCCCCGCGCTCGCGAGGGGCGCCGCCGTCGACCCCTCCTCGCTCCCGCCCTGGGTCGTCTCGGCGTGGGGCGAGCACCGCAAGGCGGCGGCGCACCTCTTGCGCGTCGCGCGCAGGGCGCGGTCGATGCTAGTGGCGCAGAGCGGCGAGCAGGGGGGCGGAGAAGAGGAGGCACCCGTGGAAGAGTCTCTGAAGGGGCCGCAGGGGGGAGCGGCGCAGGCGCCCGAGCCGGCCGGGGCGTCCGCGGATGCAGCCCCCCACCCCCGCTGCGGCTCGGCGGACGCCGCGGCCCCCTCCAGCTGCGGTTCCGTAGATGCGGCGTCGGCTCCCTTCGTCGGTGGGCTCTCCTCCTCCGATGCCGTGGCCGAGGTCGAGCTGCGCGACGAGAGGCTGCTGCCTTGCGGCGGTCCGATCTTCGCCCAGATCCGGTACGCGGCCCCGGAGGGAGCTCCCGCCGACGCCGAGACGCCCCCGCCCTCCGCCTCGCCGGCCTCGCCTCCCTTCTGCCCCGCCGGGTGGCTGTGCTCGCACCTGTCCGCTTCCTCCGCCCGCCTGCTGTCCACGCGACCGGTCGCCGAGGCCCCCAGCGCGTCTGCCGTCCCGGACCCGGCCGCGGCCGCGGCCCTGGCGACTCGGCGGGGGGCGCTCGAGGCCGGCTTTGCGCCGGCCGCGCCCCTGGTGGCGGTCGCGAGCGCGCCCAAGCGCGCCGAGATGAGCGAGCTCGCGCGTGCCAAGCGCAGGCAGCGAACGGCGAAGCGAAAGCTCGAAGAGGAAGCCGAAGGCGCGGACAAGAGGAAGGGGCTGGGGAAGGAGGGGGGAGACGGCGGCGTCGCCGCAGGCGAGACCGAAGCTGGGGCCAAGGCTGGGGCCGAGGCCGGGTTCAAGGCGGGGGCCAAGGTTGGGGCCGGGGCCGGGGCCGGGGACACGTCCGGTTCCGTCGGGGCGCCGCGCACGGGAGGTGCGGGCGCCTCGACGAAAAAGGTGTTTGCGTTCAAGTCGCGTCCCGCGGACTTTGTCCGCCTCTCGCACGTCTGGCTCGAGGAGGCTCCCGGCCGCGGCCCCACCTCGACTGCCCCCGCTCCCGCTCCGCCCACCCTGCACGCACTCTGGCTGGACGCGGCCAAGTCTCCCCGCTCGCTGCTGGTGCTCTTCCGCGGCCCCCCGGCGGCCCTCGCGCGCGCCGCGGGCGCCGTCACGAGACTCGTGGACGCCTCGGCCGGCGCCGTCGCGGCCGTCGAGGCCTGCGTCGGGGGAGGAGGGGGAGACCCCGAGGCGCCAGCGCAGGTCGCATGGGTGCTCGTCACCCCGCCGAGGGCCCTCGCGACATTCGGGGACGCCAGAGCCGTCTGCCAGGCTGCCATGGGCGGCTGGGCGGAGGAGGGGGAGGACGGAGCGTAAAGCGCGACGACCGCAGGGCAGACGCCCGAACCCCCACCCGCGCGACGACCGCAGGGCAGACGCCCAAACCCCCACCCGCGCGACGACCGCAGGGCAGACGCCCAAACCCCCCACCCGCGCAACCACGTCTCCCCTTTGTCGCATCCGGCATTTCATTTTTGTCGTTTTTTCCTCTTCTGACGCGCGCTCCGCCCAACGACGACGCGATCGTAGTGACAGAAACTGCACCTCCGCCCCCTCCGCCCTTTGACGCGCGCCTCTCCTCGCCCCGATGCCCGCGCGACCCCGGTCAGAGCAGAAAGCGATCGAATCAAACCGGCGCCCCGATCGCCGCGCTGCGGCCACGAACGCGCGACCCCGAATCTCGACCGCCCCGCTCCCCCCCCCTCCCTCCCCTCCGACGCGGCGGCCTCTTGCCAGACACGGAGCCGTGCGCCGAGATTCTGCCGCGCGATCCGGCGTCCGGCGCAGCGCCGCCCGCCCGCGTTTCCGTTCGACGGTCCGAACCCGCGGCTCGCGGCGCGGGTGCGAACGTCGGCGCGGTCCGCGTGCGTTTGTGAACGACGACAGCGCCGGAGACGCTGTCGCAGCGAGCGCGTTCGGGTTTGAAGCGCGCGCCGTCCGGGCGGCGCGGCCGGCGGCGGCGGCGAGCCGCGTCGCCCGAGGGCGCGCGCCGGACCGGTGGGCGGAGGAGATGGCGCGAAAGTGCGGGGGGCGCGGGCGGATCGTCGTTACCATGGGCGACCACTCCCGCTTGCCCAACAGCCCCATCTGCGGCTACCCGCGCGGTGCTGCTGCGGCGCATGCTCGGCAAGCACGGGCCGCACGGCTTCTTCGCCCCGGAGCACAACGCGTCGCAGATCTGCTCGCGCTGCGGCGCATTCCGGCGCCTGGAGCACGTCCAAGAGGCCGCCGACCCCCACGGAACGCTGCGCTGCGCGGCGTGCGGCGGCGTTTGGCAGCGTGACGCCAACTCTGCCCGCGACCAGAGGGCCATCGGCACGAACGCGCCCCCCCGCGTTCCTTAGCCGGCGGTCTTCGGCCGTCGGCTGCCCCCCCGATCGATTCCCGGTCGGCCCCCGCCCCCGCCCCCGGCGCCCTCCCGGCGCCCGGCAGCGGCGGGGCGACCCCGACTCGCCACTCTGCCTAGGCACACCTCGAGCCGTTCTCCGTAGAGCCACCAAAGCGTAGAGCCGCTGCTCGGCGGCACCCCGCAGGGTTCCCGGGGCTCCTCCCCTCCCCTCTTTCGCCCTCTCACCCTCTCGTTTCTCCCCTCTTTCGCCCTCTCACGCTCTCCCTCTCGTTTCTCCCCTCTCTCCCTCCCCTTCCCCTGCCCCCCCTCGCCTCTCCACTCCCAGGTCCCGCCCGCCCCCTCCTGCTCGGCCACCTCCGCTGCCCCGCCCGGGCGGCGGGGGGCGCGCGCGCCCGCGCGGAGCGCCTCGGGCGTCGCATCCGGCGGCTCGCGGGGAATCCCCGCGCCCTCCGCGCCGCCTCGCGAGGGCCGGGGCCGCGCCCGAGCGGCCTCTCGCGGGCGCGGATTCCGCGGCGCGCTCCCGTCGCGCACTGCTCGCCGCGCCGCGCCGCCTTCCCTCCCATCCCCGCGTCCCGTTCCTCCCTGTCCCGAGCCATCCCTGCCCCCGCCCCGCCTCGCCCCGGGCGAGCCGTCGCTGGGCGCTCCGGGCGTGCGCGTTCCCGCTCCCTGCGTTCGGCGGCGCCTGTTTTGCGCTCGTCGCGTGCCTTTCTGCTTCGGGCTTTGAGGCGCATCCGTCCCCGCGGATCGCGGCGATCGCTCGGCAGCGCGCGCCCGCGCGGCCGACCTGCGCCATGGCGCCGCTGCCCTCTGCCGCGCACGGGGCGGTCATGTCACCGGCCAAGGAGCTCACGTACCAGCTCGGGAGCATGTCCCTGCTGGTCGTGCAGGGCACTGCGCTCTCGATCGTGCTGCGGCTCTCGAGAACGCGATCTGGAATGCCTTACCTCGCGTCCGTCTCAGGTGCGTTTCCCACCGCCGCGCCGGCACCGGACCGGGCGAGCGCAGAGGGCGGAGAGGGGGAGTGGGAGAGGAGCGAGAGGACGCAAGGCAGGGGGCGGCGGGCGGGAAGCGAGCTGCGGGCCGTTCGTTTGCGTTCGGGCGTTTCTGCGTTGCGCCGACCGCGGTGCCTTTTCGCCGCCGTCGTCGCCGCCGTTCCCTCGCCCGCCTCTTCGTCCCCCTCCTTTCGCACCCCATGCACGTCTTTTCGCGCCCTCCTCGCCCGCCCACGCCCACGCACGTCTTTTCGCGCCCTCCTCGCCCGACCACACGCGCACGCACGTCTTTTCTCACCCTCTTCCGCCTGTCCCCGCACTTTTTTTTTTTTTGCGTGTGTGCGTGCAGTTCTGGTGACGGAGACGATCAAGCTGCTGGTGTGCATCGCCGTGCAGTTTGCCGAGGACGCGTGCAAGTCTCGTCGTCCGGCGCTGTCGCACCGCTTCTCGCCTCCCCCCCGCTCGTCGTCCTCGAGCTACCTCTCGCAGGCGGAGCGCGGCGGGGCGGGCGGCCCCGGCGGCGCGGGCTCGGGCCTCTCCGCCTCTGGCGCCGACGAGGGCGCGGCCGAGACCAGGCTGCACCCCGCCCACAGCCTGGGCGACAAGGGCGAGGGAGCCAGCCTCGCCACGGGCGTGGCGACCGGGCTCAAGGGCCTCAAGACGACCGGCGGCGGCGGTCTGCTGGCGTCGGCCGGCTCGGCGAGCCTGGCGTCGGCCGCGCTGCCCGGCCTGGCGCTGTCGTCCGGCCCGTCGGCCTCCTCCTCGGCGTCTCGGCTCCCCCTGTCTGCGCGCGCGCGCGCGTACATGGCTCGCGCGGCGCCGATGGCGGTTCCGGCGGGCTGCTTCGTGTTCCAGCAGGTGCTGCTGGTGATCGCGGCCTCCAACCTGGACGCGGTGGCGTTTCAGATCTTCTCGCAGTCCTTCAAGCTCGTGCCCACGGCCGTGTTCGCCTACCTCATCCTCGGGCAGTCGCTCACCGTGCAGCAGTGGATCTCCATCCCCGTGCTCTCGCTCGGCGTCGTCCTCGTCTCCACCAACGGCGGCGGCAAGGGCGCTCCCCCGGCCGTCGCCGCCTTTCCGCCCCCCGCCGCGCTCCTGGGCGGCGGCGCGGCCGCCGCGCTCGGAGGCGCGGGCGCCGGCGCGGCCGCCGACGCCGCGGGCGCCGCGGGCGCCGCGCTGGCTGCCGGCACGGTCGCACAGGGCCTGGCGAACGACGTCGCCAGCGCCGCGGGCAGGAGGCTCCTCGTGGCCGCGCGCGGGGCGGTCGAGGGCGGGCTGGCGCCCTGGGCGGGCTCCGCGGCGTCCGCCGCCTCGCCCCTCTCGTCCGCGCGCCGCCTGCTCGAGGCCGCCTCGGCGGCCGCGACGCCGCGCGGCGCCTACCTGGTGGGCGTGGTGGCGTGCTCGGTCTCGGGCCTGTCGAGCGCGTTCGCGGGCGTCTACTTTGAAAAGTACGTCAAGGGCCGCAACGCCGAGGGCCTCATCCCGCGCAACATCCAGCTGGGCCTCTTCGGTGTGCCCTTCTCGGCGGCGCTGGTGGTCGCCCGCGACGGCCGGGCGGTGGCGCGCCACGGCCTGCTGCAGGGCTTTGACGCCGCCACGTGGTCGGTCGTCGCGCTGCAGGTCTTCGGCGGCCTGGTCACGGGCATGGTCGTCAAGTACTGCGACAACGTCCTCAAGAACTTTGCGCTCGCCATCTCCGTCGTCCTCACCGTCCTGCTCGCCATCCCCATCTTCGGCATCTGGCCCTCCAAGATGTTCGTCCTCGGCGTCGCGCTCGTGCTCCTCTCCGTCTTCCTCTACGGACGAGCCTTCTCCTCCAGACGCGTCGCGGCGCTCCTCCACAGAGCCAGAGCCGCCAGGGACGACCCGAAGGCCCTCCGCAAGCTCCTCGTCGCGCTCGCCTGCGCCCTCGCGGGATCCCTCGCCGTCGCCACGCTCCTCTACGCCGTCGGAAGGGACGGAGGCATCGCCACGGGGGCCGCGGCCGCGGGTGGGGGGAGAAGGTCCGCCTTCAGAGGAGGCTATGCAGGAAGCATCACGGGAGGAGAAGGGTGACCGAATCGACACACCCAGAACCAGACTCAGAGCCGAAGCCGGAGCCGGTGCCAACATCTGCGCGGATCCAGCGCTCCGTTCCGCTCTCGTCCCCTTGCTCCTCCCCCCCCCCGCCTTCGCCAAACCCCCCTGCGGCCGCCCCCGGAACCCCTCGGCCGGCCCCGCCACGCTTCGCCCCCCGGGCACCCCGGCAGGGGCCGGCGCCCCAACCCGCCCTGACGTTTCGGCCCCCCAGATGCGCCCAGAGACGCTCAGAGATGTTCAGAGACGCATCTCGATGCACCCCGCCGCGGTGCGGATGCCGCGCCCCGATGCACCCCGCCGCGCCCCGATGCACCCCGCCGCGCCCCGATGCACCCCGCCGCTCTGCTTTCGTTTCTTCATCGCTCCTTCCGCCCCCTCCGCCTCCTCCACCTCTTCCCCTCTCTGTCCCCCCGCCGCCTCTGCCACTTTGCCCCGCAAAGCCCGCGACCCTCTCTTGCCATCGCCGCCCGCACCGTCCTCCTCCTCCTCGCACCACGCCCTCTGTTCCTCGGCCCCTCTCCCCCACCGCCGCCCTCTCGCGTGGCCTGTTTTCACGCCATGTTTTCTTCTCATTCCTCACCCCCTCTCCCCCTCGTCGTTTTTCCCCCTCCTCTACAGCCTTGCTTCTTCCATCCGCTCTCTCCTCACATTCGCTTTTTTCTTTTCCTTTCCTCCCGCGCACCGCTACAAAATAAAACGCATTCGCAGGCCGCACGACGGCCGAGTAAAAGACACGTCCTTTCCGATCGTCCGTCTCTTGCGCCGCCATCGCCCCGCCCGGCCTTTTCCGGCCCTCCCGGCCGCGACCGTCGGCAGCTCCGAGAAGCGATGCGTCGAAAGGAGCGGATGCTCTGGCGTGGACCGCGCGCGGAAGAGCGGGTGGACGACTCGTGCAGGGTCCTCTCCCGAGCCAAAGGTACCGGGAGCCTCGGCTTTCGCGCGCCCGACGGCCGCCTCGCCTGTCGGCTCATCGGCTTCTTTTCGCCGCCCTCTTCCCCCTCCCCCCGCCCTACGCTCCGTGCCGCCTCGGTTCGCCCAGCCCGGCTCTCTTCGAGTTCCTCTAGCTCTCGATCCCCTCTCTTTGGTCGAACCATTCTCACTGCCCGACCTTTTCCCCCCTTCTTTTCTTCGCTCTCCCAGCGGCGCCTGCCTCGTGCCTTCGCCAGCTCCCCCCCGCGGCGACCACGCCCCCGTCTCGTCCGCCCCTCCGGCCTTCCTCCGGCAGCCCAGCAAGGGGCATCGGACCTTTCCCCCCTTTTCTGTCGTCGACGCTTCGTTTCCAATCTCTGCGCCCGAGCTGCCCGAGCTCCACCCGCGTCCTTTTTCCTGGCCCCTCTCCCCCCACGCTCCCCCCCCTCCAACCGCTCCCTCCCCTCACCGCGCCCGGTTCTTCCCCCTTCGCCCCTCGACTCCGCGGCTGCGCGTCCGGCTCCCCGATCGAAGCGGCTCCCCCACCTCCTCCGGTCGCCCGCGTTTGCCGCACGCGCCGCCACCTCCGTCCTCGGGCACCTGCGATCCCGCCGACTCCAGGCACCAGAACGAAGAGAGCGGGAGAACGGGAGGGGCGGCCGAGAACGGCGGAGCGGCGCTTGTCGGCGGAGGCGAAAGGAAGACCGGCGACGGGCCAGGGCGCGATTCGTGCACCGACATCGACGTCCCGTCGCGCGACGCCACGGCCTCGCCCGCCCCCCGACCGTCCGTCCTCCCGCGCCGTCGCCTCCCCGCTCTCCGCTCCCTGCTCCCTCCGCGCGCGCGCGCGCGCGCGCGGGATCGCGGCCTCCCGCGTCGGGAAGTCGCGACCTGGCGCGGCCCTCGTCGGTCGCAGACGGACCAAACTCCGTGTCGAGCCCTTTTGCGCTCGCGCCGCTGCAGCGCTCGAGACCAGGCGCCACCCCGCCCCCACCGACGGAACGGCGCTGACGCCCCGCGCCGACATGGGACGACAGGAGGCGATCTCCGAGGTGCAGCCCGGTGCGCGACCAAACCCGCGGGGGGGGGGGCGGGGGGCCGGGCTGGCGGTCCGGCGGCGCGGCGACCCGTCGCGCGGAACCCGCCCCGGCGCGCTTTGTGCGATCCGATCGCGGCGGAACCTCGCGGGTCTCGTGTCGGCACCGCGCTCTCGCGACCGTGCCGAGCGGTCGGGAACTCCCCCCCCCTAGGAGACCCGCCGCGCAAACGCGCCAGCTGCGCCGCGGCGCGGGCGGGGCGCGGACGGCGGCGGCGCGAGCAGCCGGCGGAGAGCGCGGGGCGGGGGAGGAAAGGGTCAGAGCGCGCCGGGGCGCGCCGGCAGCGGTCTCGTTTCCTCGCGTGCGCGCGTTGGACAGGATCGAGAGGCGCGCGGTCGGGGGACGCCCGCCCTTTCCCGCGGGCGAGCCTCGCTCGCATCCTTCCCAGCCCCTCTCCCCTGCCTTGTTCCCGCTCCCCTCCCGCCTTCCAGGTCTGTGGATCGGCTCGACGGCTGCGCTGGACGGGAAGCTGCCCGCGAACACGACCCACATCTTGGTGCGCAGAGTCGGTGGATCCGGCGAGGAAAAGCGACGCGACGCGGGTGCCGGCGTGAGGAGGTCGGCCGCGCGCTCGGCTGTGCTCGCTCGAGGAGGGCGCGGCGGCGCGCTCGGCTGTGCTCGCTCGAGGAGGGCGCGGCGGCGCGCTCGGCTGTGCTCGCTCGAGGAGGGCGCGGCGGCGCGCTCGGCTGTGCTCGCTCGAGGAGGGCGCCGCGGCGCGCTGCGGGATCCGCTCCCTCGACGTCCCGCCCGACCGGGCCGGCTCCTCTTGGTGCCGCTTTGATTTCGCGACGGCCATTCGCCTCCCCGCGCCCACGCCTCTTCCCCCTCCCCTCCTCCTCCTTCCGCCTCCTCGCCCAGACGCTGAACGGCGCTCCCCCTCCCGCGTCGCTTCCCTCCCCCCCGCTGTCGTTTCGGACGCTGTCGATCCCGGACGACCCGTCGTCGGACCTGCTGTCGCACTTTGGCGACCTGTGCGCCTTTCTGTCGTCCGCCGGCCCCGGCGAGGCCGCGCTGGTGCTGTGCTCGCAGGGCGTGTCGCGCTCGGCGGCGGTGGCGGCGGCGTTCCTGATGCGCGAGGGCGCGGCGACGCGCGACGAGGCGCTCGCGCGCCTGGTCGCCGCGCGCCCGGGCGTCGAGCCCAACGAGGGCTTTGTGGAGCAGCTGGACGTCTGGCAGCAGGCCGGCGGGCGCGACAACCCGCGGCACCGCGCCTGGCGCGCCTGGCGCCTCGGCCGCATCGCGGACAGCCTCAACGGCGGCGGCACGGCCGGCCTCTCGCCGGGCGCCCTGGACGCCGACGTCTTCGCGGACGCCGACGGCGAGACCGCCGGGCGCGCGCCCACCGTCGTCTACGGCTGCCGCGCCTGCCGCGAGCGCGTCGCCACCGACGCGGTCGTGGTCGAGTCTGGCAAGGGTCCCGGCGCCAGGGCCTTTTGGGGCGCCAGCGGGAGCTTCAAGCAGGGCCGCGCCAAGGCGCGCGTCGCGCGCGAGGCTCGGGAGCGGCGGGAGGCGCAGGAGGAGGCGGAGGTGGGTGCCGAGCCCGAGGTCGAGGCGCAGACCGCATCTGCGCCGTCCGGCGCGAGCGCCAACGCGTCCTCGGGTGGCCTCTTCGTCGAGCCGCTGCGCTGGATGCGCCCCGAGCTCGAGAGCGGCGAGGCCTCGGGCAAGCTCTACTGCCCGGCCTGCCACGCCCGCCTCGGGTCGTACGCCTGGCAGGGCATGCCCGACGCCACCGGGCAGTGGGTCGTGCCCGCTTTCCAGCTCCACCTCGCCAAGCTCGACGCCGTGCAGGTCGGGGGAGCGGCCGGCGCGGCCGGCGCCGGCGCGGAGGGAGCGCCCGCGGCCGGCCTGGGCTCGCCGGCCCCCGCCACCGCGTCGCCCGCGGCCGCCGCCGCCGCCGGCACCGTACGCGTGCCGCGTTTCCTGTCTGGCGCAAATCCCGCGCGAGCGGCCGTGGCCCGTCCCCCCGCGCGCCGCGCAGCGGCCTCTGCCGCGTCGCCGACGATCCGGACCCCCCCCGTCGACCCCGGCCCGCCGCCCGCGCCTCTGTCGGCGTCCGACCCGGAGGTGCGGCCGGCGCCGCTGCCGCCCGTGGCGCACGACCCGTCGCGGCCATTCGACTACCTGCTGCTGGACTGCGACGGCGTGATGGTGGACACGGAGCCCGCGAGCTGCGAGTCGCTGCGCATGGCGGTGCGCGAGCTGTCCGGCTTTGACGTGACCCTCGGCAGGCCCTTCCCCGAGGCCTACTTTGACGTCTTCGGCGCCGACCTGAAGACGTGCTGGCGCATCTACTCGGAAAAGTACGAGCAGGTGCGCAAGGCCGGCACGGCGGAAGACGTCATCGACGTCTTTGCGCCGCTCAAGGAGCGGTGCTACCGCGACCTCGTGGCCGGCGGCATCCCGGCCTACGCGGGCATCCGCGAGCTCATCCTCGAGGCGCAGCGCGCGGGCATGGGCGTCGCGATCGCCTCGTCCGGCGAGCCCGAGAAGATCCATCTCAACCTCTCCTCCTCTGGCCTCTACGGCCTCGTCTCGGACCGCCTCACCGTCTCGGCCGTGTACGTCGAGGTCGGCAAGCCCTCCCCAAAGGTCTACCAGGAGGCCATGCGCCGCCTCGGCTGCCCAGACGCCTCGCGCGCGCTCGTGCTCGAGGACTCGACGCTGGGCCTCGAGGCCGCCAAGGCCGCGGGGTGCTTTGCCGTCGGCGTCACCAACACGCTCCCGAAGGAGCGGCTCGAGCGCCACGCCGACCGCGTCGTCGAGAACGCCGCCGAGTGCGCCGACGTCCTCTTCGGGCGCGCTCCCGCAAAGCTCCCCTAGACGCCGCCGCGAGAGGCACGCCCGAGGCGCGGGGCTAGGATCGCGGAAGCGGAGCCAGCGCAGGGCCGTGCTTGTCGAGGCGGAACCAGCGCAGAGCCAGGCTCGGCAGAGCAAAGCCAGCGCAGAATCAGACTCGCCAGCGTCCCGTCGGCTAGAGACGAGGCTCGGGCCCCGGCTCGGACCGTCGCCCTTCTCGCCTCCACCCTTCTCGCAGGCGAACGCGAACCGCCAAAAGATCTGCGTTTCGCGAAGCGCAAGCGCGGTCCTTCTTTGCTTCCGCGGGGCGCCCCCGACCGAAGACGAGGGCGGCCGCTGCCCGGCTTTTCACCCAGGTGCTGCCTTTTTTTTCTCGCGCGGTGAACATCGCGCGGCGCGCTCGCCGGCCCCGCAGCTGCGACGGTGCTTTGGCCGACGTTCCGGCCTCGCGGCCGAAACGCCATGACCGGGCGGGGGGGGGACGCTGCCATCCCACAGAATCCGCCAGAGCCGAGAGGCAGCGTGCCGCGCTCCGCCGGCGCCGAGGAACGGCAAGAGGCGCTGCACGCGCGCGCTCGCGCGCTCCCCTCGAATGCGGACGGTCGCACCCGTTGTGCTCTTCCGTGCTCGACGGCCAGAGCCGGCGTCGGCGCGCGCCCTCCTCCTGACTTTTGGCGATCTCTCGCCCGCTCGATGCGTCTTCGATCGGCTCCAAAAGACGCGCGGACCCATCCTGGTCGGCGCAGCGACCCAGCGCGAGGTCCGAAGCGCCTCCAGAGACTCGCAGGCGCCGCAAACTCGCGCTGTCGAGTGGCGCCGTCGCCTTCGCCTAGCGCGGCGCCGGAGCGCGGCGCCGGAGCGCGGCTTTGCCGCGCGCGCCCAGTTGATGCCGTGCTCGTGTTGTCGTTTCGTTTCGTCGCACGCGTCGCGGAATCTCCGAACCGCCGACGAAAGTGCCCGGCTCGGACGACCGCCCGCCCTACTTGCGGCTTGTCGCACCACAATCGCCTCGAGCCTTTGCTCGGCACCGCGTTTCGTTCCCGGGATCGATGCGCGAAGAATCGCCCGCTTTGGTTTCGACAGTCTGCCGCTGCTGTTTCTGGTGCCGTTTGTAGCCCCACCGACTTTCGCCCCTTCCCGACTTTCGCCCCCGAATCTCTCGCCCTTGTCCTCGCGCCTGCCCCATCGCCGTCGTCTCGCCTTCGACGGTCCCCGGCCTCTCCTCCTCCTCTTTTCGCGGTCATTCTTTGTGTTATACTGCTGCCGGCATCCTCCGCGCGAGTGCGGATGGCCTGCCGGAGGGATGCAAAGCCCCCAGTCGCCGCCTTGCGCTTGCGCGCTGCGATCCTCGACCCGACCCGCTCCTCCGCCCCGTTCGCCCCCAGCCCGACCCGCCAGCCGCCCCGCCCCTCCCGGTCTGCCCCCCATCCTACTTTGCCACGCGCCTGGTCGCGCCAGTGAGGCCCGTGAGCGGCGACCCGCCCGTCTGCGCCGCCTGGGCGGCCGCGGCCGCGGCGGCCGCGACGATCTTGGCCGCGCGGCGCTTGACGTAGGCGCGGTCGGCGATCCACTCGGTCTCGTCCGGCTCCTCGCCGCGCGCGTACAGCAGCGCACGGCCGAGCGCGGCGGCGGTGCGGTTCTTCGGGTCGTTCGGGTTGTCCCCGCCCTGCCCGTTCTGCCCGGGCGCCGCGCCGACGGCCCCGGCGGCGCCGGCCGCGGCCGCCCCGGGTGCCGCGGCGGCGGCGTCGCCGGCCGGCTTGGGCAGCGGGACCACGTGGCGCGGGACGACGCGCGGGCCGCGCGCTCCGGAGGGCCCCTCGAGCGTCCACTCGGGGCCCGCGTACGTCGCGCGCCGGGACGGAGATGCCGGCGTTTGCGGGATCGAGGTGGACACGGACGTCTCGTCGTCGTCGCGCACGAGGCGCGGCGTGGCATCGACGGCGGCCGCGCCGCCTTCGAGCGGCGACGCGGATCGGCCCGCCGCCCGGAGGCCGTCCTCCGAGAGCGGGGAGCGGTCCGGGTGCGCCGTACGGCTGCGGTCGCGCGACCCGCGGGCGCGGCGCGCGGCGCCGGGGCGCGTGCCGGCGCGGCCGCGCCGCGCGTCGCACTCGTCCTCGCCGTCGTCAGGCCCGCCCTCGGAGCCGCCCGAGGGCAGGCGCCAGCGGAGGTAGCGGCCGCCCTCGAGCGGCTTGTAGGGCGGGGTTTTGCGCCGCTTGTCCGTAGCGGCGGCCCCGGCGGCGCCCGACGCGGCCTCGGCTCCCCTGGGCCTTCCCGAGGAGGCCTCGTCGCTGATCGCGCCGTCGCTGCCTCCGTCTCGCTCGAAGATGGGCGAGATGCCCTCGTCGTCGTCGTCCGAGATGCGCCGGCGGCCCCCGACGGTGCCCCCACGGCGTCGGCCCTTGAGGTCGTAGCTGGGGCCTTTGACGAGCACGAGCGCCTCCTCCAGAGCCTTCCAGGTGGTCTTGAAGTCCTCAGCGGCCACGCGCGCCTCGGTCAACACCCCGTCGCCTCCAGAGGGCGAGTCGGGCGCCGAGGACGCGTCGGGGGCGCCCGGGGCGCCCTCGCCCCCCTCCCGCGGCGCTGGCCCCGCCGAGGACGGGATCCGCAGCAGCAGCGCGGGGAGACGGCCGGAGAGGCCCCTGGAGGCCGTCGACGGGTGCGAGGAGGATCTGGGGAGGTCGGTCTGGGACGACCCGTTCTGCGTCTCCTCCGGGACCGCAGGCAGCGCGCCCAAGACATTGGGGTCGCGCGACGGCAGCGGCTGGAGGGAGGCCCCGACAGGGGTCGCGGAGCCGTCCGCGACGTCCTTGGCCTTGGCGTCGCTCGCGGGCACGCCTTCCTCCTGCGCATTCGGGGCCACGCCGGCGCCTGGTGTGCTAGCGCCTCCGACCGAGAAGGGGGCCGTTCCCGCGGCTCCGGTCAGCGACCGCTTGGAGCTCCACCCGCCCGTGCGTTCGGCACCGGTCCCAAACGCCGTGGCGGATCCACCCATGCGCACGCCGAAGGTGCCGATCCGGCCGAACGCGCCGGACCCGATGGCGGATCCGAACGGCCCATCGGCGACGGCGGCCACCTCGGGCGGGGCCAGGCCCGAGGCCGCGAGGCCGTCCTTGATGCGCCACGTGACGCCCTCGAGGCTGGCGCCCACGACGGCAGCCGCGCGTCGGAGGCGGTCCGCGCGCCCCTCGAGGCGCGCGATGCGGGCCTCAAGGCGGGACAGCAGGACGGTCGCCGGAACCGAGGGCTCGGCGGGCGGCTCTTCGGGGGTCGCGGTCGGGTCGGCGTCCGGGTCGGCGTCTGGGGCCGCGACGTCCACGCCGAGGGCCTGAGGCGGCGTCGTCGAGGCGGTGGAGCGCGCGGGCTCGGACCCGGGCGCGGGCGAGACGTTCGCGGCCGCCGGCGTCGTGTGCTGGTCGGTCGACGAGTGGTGGGTAGATGAGTGGTGGGTGGACGAGTGGTGGGTGGACGAGTGGTGGGTAGATGAGTGGTGGGTGGACGAGTGGTGGGTGGAGGTGTGCGGCGAAGAGCCATGGCGCGAGTGGTCGCCCGCCGCGAAGGTCGCGGCGTCCTCGCCCGCGACGGGCGAGGAGCGCTGGGGCAAGCCGTCGTTGGATGATCCTTGGATGCTCGTCGCCGACGTACCTCCCGTCTCCGTGCTCCTGCGGCCGTCCGAGGCGCGACCGCCCACCGCCGAGGCCGTCGCGGAGGGCGCCTGCGGGGTGGCGGCGCCAGGCGTCGTCCCCGCGCCGCTCTGGGCGGTCGGCCCGCGCTGCAGCGTGGCGTGGCTCTGCGGAGTGGCCCTTCTGCTGGCCGCCCCCGCTCCCGTCTTCCGCGTCGCGGCCGCGTCCCCCGAGGCGCCCGAGAGGCGCGAGGCGTTCGAGGGGGAGGTGGGCAGGGCGGCCCCCTTGGCGAGGAGCGTTCCCTCGCCGGTGCCCGAGGCGTCGGCTGTGGCGGTCGAGGCGCGCGCTCCCGGCTGCGAGGCCGCGCCAGGAGTGGTTCCGATCGCTCCGGAGACGGGCGTGGTCGTCGTGCTCGCTCCGAGCGCGCTCCCGGTGGGACCGGGGGGGGTGAACTGTTCGCGACTGGCACCGGGGGTCCTCGAGGCGGGCGTGGACCGCGCGGGGGAGCTCGAGCGGGATCCGGGCGCCGAGCCGCGCGGCCTCGGCTGCGTGCCGGTTGTGCCGCGCGATCGGAGCGTGCCTCTCGACTGCGCCGTGCCGTGGGAGAGCGCGCTGCTCTGCGGCGTGGCCCTGGCCCCCCCAAGCTGGCTGGCCGCGAGCGGGGAGGTGGTCTTGCGGGCGGGGTCGCCAAGCGACGAAGACGTGGCGCGCGGCGCGGGACCGCCGTCGGCGGGCGCCGCGTCGCCGTCCTCGCCGCCGGTCGCCTCCGCGCCGCCGTCGGCGGCCGCCGCCTCTGAGGCCGCACCCTCCCCTGCTCCCCCCCCCATCCCCTCCCCGTCGGCCGCCACCTCCTGCGTGGAGCTCTTTCGGTCCTTGACGCTGCCCTTGGCGCTGGCCTTGGACTTGAGCGTGAGCTTGGAGAGCGACCGAGACAGAGACTTGAACGTCGCCTTCGACAGCGACTTGTCTAGGAGGCGCCCGGAGCCCGGGAGGCGGGCAGAGCCCGCGGCGCTCTGCGGTGCGCCCTCGGCGCCCGCGTCGGGGTCGGACCCGCTCCGCGCGGCCGTAGCCTCGGGAGCGTCGTTTGACGCCGCGAGGGCGTCGGCGTCCTCGGGCGTGGCGAGACGGGATCCCAGAGGTGTCGAGGCCCGCTGAGGAGTGCGGTCTCCCCCGGTGCCGCCCCCGGGGTCGGTCGCACCGCCGCCAGCCGCGGCGCCTCCGTCCGCCGCCGCGTCGGCGGCTGCGGCGCTCCCATCTGCGGATCCGTCCGCGCCTGCCACTTCTCCGCTCGCCGCGCTGCGGGCGTTGGCCGCCTCCCCCCCCTCGGTGCCGCCGAGGTTGGCCGCCTCCCCCTCCGTCGCGCCGCCCGCGCCCTCGTCCTCGCCGTCCTCCCCGGCCGTCTGCCCCCCCACCGCCCCGCCGTCGGGCGTGCGAGCACCTCGGCCCGATGCGCGACTGGCTGTGCTCTGGGCGGCCGCGAGGCCGGCGGGCGGCGTGCCCGCCTCGGGCGTCCCCTCGGCGCCGTCGGCGGCTCTGCTTGCGGCGCGCTCCGCCGCCTCCTCGCTCCCGTCCTCTCGTTCGCCGCGCCCTTCCTCGAGGCGGCCCAGGTCGTGTTGCCTGGCCTCGTCGTCGCCGTTCGGGAGCTCCAGCCCTTGTCCGTAGCCGCCCTCGCCCTCCGGCCTCTCCTCGCCGTAGTCGTCTTTGCCCCTCGCAAAGCCCAAGGAGGTCTCGTCCCCGAGGCCTTCGCGGTCCGTCTCGCGGACGGCGCCGTCGGCGGCGCTCTCGAGGGAGCCGAGTCCGAGCGGCCCGCCAGGGCCGTACACGCTTGCGAGGCCGCTGGCGTCGGCCTCGTCGTCGTCGCCCTCGACGGCCGCGAGCGCGCGCTCGGCCTTGCGGCGGCGCTCCTCGGCCATGTCGCACAGCTGCTGGATGGCCTCGGCCTTGGCGATCAGCTCCTTCCAGCGCACCACGGCCTCTTGCGGCGTCGATGCGCCGAGCGTCGACGCCAGGCGGGACCACTGTCCCTCGAGCAGGTCGAGCGGCGCCGACGACCCGCCGTGGCCGCGGGCGCGCCGCCTGCGCCTCCCGCCGGGCGACGCTCCGAGCTGGCCGTCCGCGTTGGGCGACGCGTCCGCGCCCGGCTGCGCTGCGGCCACAGGGTGGCCTCCCTGGCGCGCAAATCCGCCGGGGCCGGGCGCGGGCGGCCCGAACGCGCCGGGACCGCCGGGGGCGTACCCCGCCGGGGCGTCGCCGGACGCGCCGCCCGCGTCGCTGCCGCCGGCGACGCCCGAGGCGCCGTCGGCGACCCACTGCGCAGGAGCGCCCTCGATGCCCGCGAGCGGCGCCATGCCTTCGGCTCCGGCGGTCTGGCCGAGGTCGCCGCCGACGGCGGTCGGGTCGAGCGCGTACGGCACGCCCATGGCGGCCGGGTCGCCCTCGGCGTCCTGGTCGCCCGGCCGGGGCGGGCCGCCGGCGTCGGGGCCCGCGTCGGCTTCGCCCAGGCCCGCGAGCCCGGCGCCTCCGTGTCCCCTTCCCTTGCTCTTGTTCCCGGCGTTGCGGCGCCCCGCGCCGTGGGCCCTGCCCTCGCCGCCGTTGCCGCCGTCGCTGATGTCGCCGTTCTCTGACGAGGTCTCGGCGTCCGAGCTGGCCAGGCTGCCCTCCCTGGCGACGCGGTCGCGCTCCTCGCGCGCCCGCCTGGCCTCCTCGACGCGCCGGCGGTGGTCTGCGTTCTCGCGCTCGAGGAACCAGGCCTCGCGGCGCAGGCCGCGCAGGCGCTTGGCCCAGTCGTCCGCCGCCCGCGTGGCCTCGTCCCTGGCCAGGTCGAGCGCCCGAGCGGCGTTTGCGCGCGCGCCCGCTGCCTCGCGCGCCGCGCGCGCGAGCGTCGCCGAGTCCTCGGCGGCCGCCGCGGCGATGGCGTCGGCCTCGGCGAGCGCCTTGGCCCTCGCCTCGAGCTTGGCCTCGTTCTCGGCGGCCTCGGCCTCGGCGCGTCGCGCGTCCGCGGCGCGCTTTTCCAGGCCCGACTCTGCGGCGGTCAGCTTGCGCCGGAGGCGGCCGCGCTCGCCGCGCGCGGCGGCTGGGCCCAGCGCCGCGGCGCGGGCGCGGGTGGCGGCCTCCTCGGCGCGGAGGGCCTCGAGGCGCTCGCCGGAGAGCTTGAGCTCGAGAGAGAGCTCGTCGGCGCGCTTGCGCTTGGCGAGGATCTCCTTGCGCAGCGCCTCGGCGTCCGCCTGCTGCAGCGCGGCGCCGGACGTCTCCTCCTGCTTGCGCAGGCGCGAGAGCGAGTCGAGCAGGTCGCTGCGCTCGCGCTTGGCGCGCGCGAGCGCCTCCACCAGCTCGTCCTCCTCCGCCGCGTCGCCGTCGGCGGCCGCGGGAGGGCGCAGCTCGGTCCCTGCGCGCGTCGCGCCGGGCGGCGGGGAGCCCGAGCCGGAGGGCCCGAGAGGGCCGCGGCCGCCGCCGGCGCGGGGCGCGGGAGGCGACCCATTCAGCAGCCGGGCGAGCTCAGGCGCGGTCTGCGGTCGTGGAGGTGGGAAACGGCGGGGTGAGAGCGGCGCGGCGACGAGGGAGGGAGCACGGGCGAGGGGTGACCGCGTTCGGGAAAATTGGCGGAAAATGGCGACGAAAAGGCCGCGGCAAACAAAAAAAAAAACGGCGAAAAATCGAAAACAAACGCCGGCCCACCCCAAGAAGGTCTCCCGTCGATTAAAAAAAAAACAAAGAAAGGCTCTGTCGACCCGTTGCGTTTTTTCGCCCTATCTCCGGGCATCCGGGCGCCTTTCCACCCTCGCCCCATCCGAGCGCGCCCGCTAGCATCTCCCTCTCGGCGTCCGCGCTCGCCTCGCTTTCCTCGCCCCCCCCCCCCCCCCCCCCTTGCGGGCGCGCCCGCCATTTCCGGCGGGCGCGACCGGGCCCGGGAGTCGCTCGGCGTCGCCAGCCCGGTCTTGCGACCCACAAGCGAGTGCGCCGCCATCGGCGCGCAGTCTTCGGCACAATGCCTCTGTGAGGCGTTCAAGCTACTCGGACGCGCCGCGGATCCCCCGCGGCCGCCCCCGCGGAGCGACCGTCCCGACGCTCCGGTCGACCGCGCGCTCCGGTCCTCCCCCTCCTCCCTTCCTCGCGCGCGCCTTGATCAGCTCTGCTTGGGTCTTGAGCTTTGGCAGCACCAGCGGCTGCCGCTGTAGCGACCCCATGGCGCTCGAGAGCGCGCGACATCGGACCGGGACGCCGCGCCGCTGCCGAGAGTCGAGAGCGCGAGCCGCGCCGCGAAGCGACGCAGGGCACCTCGGGCGCCGCGCCCGCCCGCGCCGCGTTCGGCGCGCGCGCCCCGCGGCGGCTGCGCGGGACCGCCCCTGCTGCCTCGGTTCGTACCGCGGGCGCCCGCTTCCGCTCGCGCCGCCGCGGGGCGCGCTCGCGGAACCCCGGAAACGCCCCCAACCTCGCATAACCTTTTCGGAACGGCCGCGGGCGTGTTACAGCGGAACAAAAACGTGGGGGTCAAGAAGCGGCAGGCATGGGCACAGTCAAGAGTCAGGGGAGGCAAAACAAAAAATGGGGGGCGGAGCGGACGCGGGGGTGGCGCCGCGCGCTTAGGCGGACGAGTACTTGGTGACGGCCTTGGTGCCCTCGGAGATGGCGTGCTTGGCGAGCTCGCCGGGGAGGACGAGGCGCACGGCGGTCTGGATCTCGCGGGACGTGAGCGTCGGCTTCTTGTTGACGCGCGAGAGCTGGGCGGCCTGGGTGGCGATCTTCTCGAACATGTCCACGATGAACGAGTTGAGGATGGTGATGGCCTTGGAGGAGATGCCGGTGTCGGGGTGGACCTGCTTCAGCACCTTGAAGATGTAGAGCTTGTAGGACTCGGACACGCGCTTGGAGGCCTTCTTCTTCGAGTCCTTGGCGTCGGCGGGCTTCTTCGAGTCCTTGGGGGCCATGGTGCTCGGGACGCGAGAAAACGGGGGCGGCGCTGCAGGCGAGGGCGAAAACGCGGAAAGAGGTGGTGCCCTCCCCCGCCGCGGCCCGGCCCTTTATGCGCCGGGCAGGGGGGAGAGGACACGGGATCGATCCCGTGTCTCCCCCCGGGACGCGCCCCCCGGCGCGCGGGGATAAAGGCCGCGCGGCCTCGCGGTCCGGATACGAGCAATTCGAGCTTTCTCTCTCTCTCTCCTCGCCCCTCGCCTCCCTCGCGTTCGCGTTTCCGTCTGCAACCATGTCTGGCCGCGGCAAGGGCAAGACCTCGGGCAAGAAGGCCCAGTCCAAGTCTTCCAAGGCCGGGCTCCAGTTCCCGGTCGGCCGTATCGCGCGCCACCTGAAGCAGGGCCGCTACGCCGAGCGCATCGGAGCCGGCGCGCCCGTCTACCTGGCCGCCGTCCTCGAGTATCTGGCCGCCGAGGTGCTCGAGCTCTCGGGCAACGCCGCTCGCGACAACAAGAAGACGCGCATCATCCCCCGCCACATCCAGCTGGCCGTGCGCAATGACGAGGAGCTCTCCAAGCTGCTCGCTGGCGTCACCATCGCCGAGGGCGGCGTGCTCCCCAACATCCAGTCGGTCCTCCTCCCCAAGAAGACCGGCAAGAAGGAGGAGTAGAGTCGGGTCGCCCCCCGACTCGCAGATCTTTCTCCCGCCCCTTGCCCCGTCCCGGATCGCTCCCTGGTGCCCTTCCGTCGCTGCCGCCAGGCTTCACCTCGACGTGCCGACTGCATCGGTCGGCCGCACGTCCTCCTTCCCCCCTCTTCGACACGTCGAAGCAAAAATGGTGTTTTTTAAACACCACCCTCTCCCGGAAAACGGACAGCGCGAGCGCGCGCGGCGGGTCGGATGCAGGGGCGTTTTTTCTTTCTTGGGCCTGGGGTGACGCTGTGCCGTCAGGGTCCTCCCCGCACGCGCGCGCGCGCGCGTGCAGGGAGGATCGCGGGCTGCCGCGAGGGCGCGTTTCTACCTCGAAGCGCCCGTGCTCCCAATTTCGTGGCGATCGGCAAGGGAGTCGCAAGGACCGTCAATCGAAGCAGGACGCGGTGACGAAGCGATGTTGTCGTCGCAACGCGGCAGTGCGGCCGGGACGGGATCGGTCTCTAGGGTTGGCGAGCGGCCGGCACCATGCGAGCGGCACACCCGAGCGCGCGGGAGCCAAAGAGGCACCCAATTCGGCGCGTCCCCCGGTGAGCGTGCAGCGCCGGATTCCGGCCAGGAGCCGCGTGGCGCCCAGGAGCCCAAGGCCCGGAACGACCCCCACCGATCGCGACCGTTGCGCGGCGCGTTGACGGCCGCCAGGCACTTGGCGGACAGGCGGAAACGGCGAGGTCGCGGTCGGCCGTGAGAGCCGGGGGCCGGCATCGTTTGCCCGGGGCAACCCCCCCACCGCTCTCGCCTCCGCAGCCCCCGCCACCCCCTCCCTCGCGCCTCTCTCCGCGGTCGTGCGTTCCTGTGGGGGGGGGACCCTCGGGGAGGAGAGGAGACTCGCCTTTTGCTGGCACGAGCCGGCTTGGGGGCGTTGCCCTTGATGTCGAGGTGCCGCGCGCTTTTCCGTTCCGCAACACCGCCTCTCTGCGCGCGAAGGCCGACGACGCCGCGCGACGCGTGGGTGCCCGCTCGATTCGACGAGGCAATGAATTCAGCGCAAAAGATTCGACGGCCGGCGGAGGAGCGCGTCGGCCGAACGCAGGAGGGGGGACGGAGGAGCGCGTCGGCCGAACGCAGGAGGGGGAGGAACGAAAAGAAAGGGCAAAGAAAGAAGGAAACGCGGGAAAGCGGGCGAGAAGCGTCAAGCGCGGCGGACACCGCCGCAGCGCCGTCGGCGAGGCCCCTGCGCCGCGCCGGGCGGGGGACCCCGCTCGGCCCTATCCGCGGCGCTCGAGGCGGCGGCGTCTCCTGGCCCCGCCCGCCGCGCGGCCAGCGCAGTTGAACTGCAGTTCCTTCATCATGTATGGCCCGACGAGCTCGTACCCGAGCTTGCGGTAGTAGTGCCGCGTCCCGACGCCGGAGATAATGGCCATCTTGGAGCTGCCGTGCTCACGCATGGCGATGCGCTCAGCCTCGGCGACGAGCGCGGCGCCGTAGCCGTGGTGCTGGAACCGCGCGGCATCGCGCTCGTGCACCGCCACGGCGGAGCCGTAGACGTGCACCTCGCGGATCATCGAGCAGCGCCCGGAGAGGTCCTTGTGCCGCTCCGCCTCGCTGCCTGCAAGCCGCCGCAGCCGCAGCAGGCCCACCAGGATGTCCTGCTCGGGGTCCTCGAACGCCAAAAACGTCTCCCAGCCCTCGCCCGCCACGTAGTCGCGCCGCACCAGCTCGACGTTCTCCGGGCGCACCTTGCGGTGGATGTCCACGATCCCGGCCTCGCGCGTGCGCACGTCGCGCACGCGCAGCCCCAGCTCGGCCGAGCGCGCGTGCGCCAACTCGCGCAGGTTGCCGCGGTCCACGCCGGACGACACCAGCGGCAGGGGGATGTCGCGCTGGATGCGGTAGACGCGCGCCCACGGAGGGATCACGTCCAGCGCGCGGGCGATCAGGTCGACCAGCGCGCGCGGGTCGGGTGAGCGGTACAGGCCGCGCCGCCACAGCTCGTACAGCCCCGTGCCCCGGATGACGAGCGTCGGGTAGATCTTGAGGCCGTCGGGCCGGAACCGCGGGTTTTCGAACACCTCGCGAAACGCCTCGAGGTCGCGCTGCGCATCCACGTTCGGCAGCGCCGGCATGAGGTGGGCGACGACCTTGAACCCGTGGTCGCGCGAGAGCGCAAAGCACGCCGCGGCCGCCGCGACCGTGTGCCCGCGGTTCGTGTCGCGCGCCACGTCCTCGTACGGGGACTGCAGGCCGATCTCCAGGCGCGTGCACCCGTACCGCAGCATCGCGGCCAGATGCGGACGCAGGCAGTAGTCCGGGCGCGTCTCGATGGTCATGCCCACGCACCGGCTCTTGCCGTGCTCGGCGGCCGCCACGGCCGCGTCCACGTCCCCGCCGGACGAGGCGCCGGAGAGCGCATCGTGCAGCGCCGCGGCAAACCGCTCGCGGTAGTCGGCGGGGAGGCTCATGAACGTGCCGCCCATGAGAATAAACTCGACCTTGTCCACCGGGTGGCCCAGCCGTCGCAGCTGGTCGACCCGCGCCCGAGCCTGCTCGTACGGGTCGTACCGCGCGCGGATGGCGCGCATGCTCGTCGGCTCGTGCCCCGTGTAGCTCTGCGTCGAGTACTCGAAATCAGAGTCCGGACCACCCGGGCAGTAGACGCACACCGCCCCCGTCGTCGCCACGTGTGGGCACCGGTGCGGCTTGCTCATCACCGCCACCACGGCCACGCCGCTCGCCGAGCGAACGGGTTTGGCCCGCAGGCGCGGGAGCAGCGACGCACGGGCCTCGGGCGGCAGCGCGTTGACCACGTCCACCAGGCGGGGAGGGCGCGCGGCGCCGTGCCGCGAGCACGCCTCGCGCTTGATCGCGTTCAGGTCGACGTCGCCGCCGCTCGACGCCTGCGCGACGAGGTCGCGCACGATGTCCGACAGCGCGCGCACGCGAGCCGTCGCCTCGTCGGGAGCCGCGGACGCCTTGCCCGGCCGGCGCAGCCGCGTCCCCGACGGCGACGCGCCGCGCGCCATCGCGCCGGAGCAGAAGGCGGAGCGCGACGGCGGGCGGCGGGACGCAGACCCCGCTCGAAGAGGGCGGGGGGAGGGGGGGCGGACCGGTGGGTCGAAACCGAGGCGCGCGGCGCCGAGAGGGACCCACCTCCCGACAGAGGGCTGGCAGGGGCGAGGTCAAGGTCCGCGAGGCCAGAAGCAAGACCGCCTCGCTCGAGACCCCTCGAACGTCGAGGCTCCAGGCGCACGCGCGCTCGCCGCCTGCCCTCGCGGCGCAGGCGCGCGCGCGAGGCGCGGGGAGAGGGCGGACGAGGAAGAGGTCGCGGAGCCCCGTCCAGGAGGACCGGCAGGGCGCGCGTGCCACCGCGAGACGAGCACCGAGAGACGCAGACGAGCCGGCAGGTCCGCAAAGAAGCGGGCGCACGCGCGTGCGAGGATCCGGCGCCGAGCGCCAGCCGCGGCGGCGCGCCGCCGAGGGTGTGTGTGCGCGCGCGCGCGGGAGGGAAGGGGGGGTGGGCGGAGGGCCAGCGAGGACGGGCGGGGCGTGGGAGGCGAAGGGCGCCTCGGAAAGCTTCGGCGCCTCTTCCCCTCTCGGCCCCGCCAGCGCGACGGCAGGGCCGGGGACGCGCCAGTCGAACGCTCCCGGTCGCCGCGGCGCAACCGAGCTGCTCGACGGGTGGCTTCGGTCTGTTCGAGCCGCTCTTTTCCCCTCGCGCGCGCATCCCGGCCCCCTCCTGCCGCACGTGCTGACCGCGCTGCCACCTCCGTCGTAGCGGGGCCGATTGGCGCTTCCGATAGCGGCCTCCCTGCGAGCGGCGGTGTTCTGGCTACGTCCGAGGTGCGCGACTTTGCGACGCGGGGGAGGAGCGACCGCTTCCGTCGCGAGCGCCTGCGGCACAACGCGCCCATCGCTTCCATGAAAGGCGCATCGCCGAGGCGCGGCGCCGCCTCGGTGCGAGCGGTGGCGCAACTGCGGAACGCACCTCCCCTTCCCCCCCCTCCCCCCCCCCCTCCCCGCCAACCGCGCCGGAAAAAGGCGGCACGCGTTCTGAAGCCTTAAAGGACGACTGCTGCGCCTCGCGGGGAGGGGAGCCGGAGGGCGTCGTCTTGGTTCTCGCAGAGGTCGAAAGGGGGAGCACGCGGTGGCGACGGAGCGGTGGCGACGAGGGTGAGAGAAACGAAGGCGCGAGAATATACGAAAAACGACTAGAGATGAATGTGCCGGCGAGGGACGCGGGGACGTCGCGGAGGGGCAAAGGGTCGCGGGGGCATGAGCAGGCGTAGTTGGGGGTGAAGGGGGGGGGGAGGGGGGCGAGGCGGTGCGGGGCGAAGACGCGTGTGCAGACCACAGAAACGGATGCGAACGGTAAGGGCCTTGCGAGAGCTCGAGTGTGCTTCTCCGTGTTCCAGAAACGTTGGGACGACCGAGGAGAGGGACGGGCACGATGAGCGGGCAGGAGACGCGAGGCGGAGAGGGGGGGGGGGGGAAAGAGTCGAAGAAAGAAGAAGAGGAGGAACAGAGGAAACATGAGAAGGCGCAGGCGCGCGGTAGAGGTCGTATCAACTGTCGAGTGAGGAAGGCGACCGAGGCGAGAGGAAAAGGGCATCGTCGGCTCTCATCGGCCGAGCGCGGCGGCGAGCCAAGCCGGGACGATGACGAGGGGCAGGTAGCGCGCCACAGAGGCGCTAAGGTCATGTGGGAACGAGCAGAGGGCAGACACTGAGGAAGACGACGCGATGCGGACGCGGTGCCAACGACTACGCCGGCTGCGAGAAGGGAATGCTTGCGGATCGACGAGAGGGCGGAAAGAGGGGGGGGGGGGAGGAAGCTGAACGCAGCAGCGGCACGTGCGGGCAAAAGATGTGAACCACCAAGGCAGCGAATCCATGGATCGTTATCCGTAGAGAAATAGATGGCGGAGTCGCGAGGGAAGCGCCGGTCGCGCTCGAGCCGAAAAGGGGCTCTGGCCGAGCACGGGCGCGGGTGGGGCAGAAAGCGCCGCTGACACTGGCGACGGTGTTCAGCTCCAACTCAACAGTGCAGACGGGGTGCTGGAGAGGAGCCGAAAAGTCGAACACGCGCGAACGAGAGCTGCCGATTCGGGAGCAAACCGCAGGTGCGCCGTCATGTGACGCCGCGCGGCTTCGAGGCGCGTGGAAGCAAAAGCTGGCGGAGCGTTGCAAAGGGAGTAGATCGCGGGCAGGCCGATCGCTGGCAATGGAAGGGCGTGGATCGACTTAGTTGATGACGACAACGCTGCCGTCGCAGTCGTAGGCATACGTGCCGGTTTCGTTGATAATGACCGAGCGACCCGCGCACGGCGACGACAACGAAACCGGCGAGGGCACCGACACGTTTTCAGGCGAGGGCGTCGACTCGGTCGAAGGTGTCAATTCCGCGGTTGGCGTCTCTGGCAGAGGCGTATACCACTCGGGCGACGGGACGTACTCGGTGGACGGGGTGTAGCCCTCGGGCGACGGGGAGTAGCCCTCGGGCGAAGGGACGTACTCGGGCGACGGGACGGTTTCCTCGGGCGACGGGGAGTAGCCCTCGGGCGACGGGACGTACTCGGGCGACGGGACGGTGCCCTCGGGCGACGGGGTGTAGCCCTCGGGCGACGGGACGTACTCGGGCGACGGGGTGTAGCCCTCGGGCGACGGGACAGTGCCCTCGGGCGACGGGGTGTAGCCCTCGGGCGAAGGGACGTACTCGGGCGACGGAGAAGAGCTCTCGGGCGAAGGGACGTACTCGGGCGACGGGACGGTTTCCTCGGGCGACGGGGTGTAGCCCTCGGGCGAAGGGACGTACTCGGGCGACGGGACGGTGCCCTCGGGCGACGGGGTGTAGCCCTCGGGCGAAGGGGCGTACTCGGGCGACGGGACGACGGCCTCGGGCGACGGGACGTACTCGGGCGACGGGACGACGGCCTCGGGCGACGGGACGTACTCGGGCGAAGGGACGTACTCGGGCGACGGGACGACGGCCTCGGGCGACGGGACGTACTCGGGCGACGGGACGACGGCCTCGGGCGACGGGACGTACTCGGGCGAAGGGACGTACTCGGGCGACGGGACGTACTCGGGCGAAGGGACGTACTCGGGCGACGGGACGGTTTCCTCGGGCGACGGGGTGTAGCCCTCGGGCGAAGGGGCGTACTCGGGCGACGGGACGGTGCCCTCGGGCGACGGGGTGTAGCCCTCGGGCGAAGGGACGTACTCGGGCGACGGGACGACGGCCTCGGGCGACGGGACGTACTCGGGCGAAGGGACGTACTCGGGCGAAGGGACAGTTTCCTCGGGCGACGGGGTGTAGCCCTCGGGCGAAGGGACGTACTCGGGCGACGGGACGGTGCCCTCGGGCGACGGGGTGTAGCCCTCGGGCGAAGGGACGTACTCGGGCGACGGGACGACGGCCTCGGGCGACGGGACGTACTCGGGCGAAGGGACGTACTCGGG
>PGFX01003509.1:0-11913 GCA_003612995.1 Prototheca bovis | reverse complement strand
AATCCCCCCTGGCTCCTCCCCCCCTTCTCCCCTTTCTTCCCCGCCTCTCTCGCCCCCTCCCGGCGCTTCGGAACGCCGCGCGCGCCGCAAGGCAGGGATGCGCCTGTGCACCCACCAACCCAAGGCGCCGATGTTCCCGCAAGGCGCCGCGCGGCGGCACGCCGCGCGCAAACGCGGCCAGAGGCCGGCGCCGCTCCCCGCCGCGCCGCCCCGTGCCGCGCCGCGCCGCGCCGCGCCACGCACCGGGCCGGGCGGCGACCGCGCCGGGGCGCGTGCGCGCGGAGAGAGCTCCCTGGGACATCATCCTGCGGACGGAAGACGGATCGGGTCACCCAAGTCGGTCAGGAACGTCGATCGAGGCGTTGCGGGGCGCGGAGACGACCCGCGCCCGGAGAGGCGTGCGGCGAGCGGAGGCCTCGCGAAGAATCCATTGCGGCCGCCGCGCACGCCCCCGATCCGACCGACGCACCTATCGGTGATCGCGCGGGCGCAGAGCTTCCGCGGACTCGACGCAGCGTGTGAGTGAATCGCCCAAAGACGCAGAGCGAGCAAGTGACGCCCGCTCTCCAACGCCCGGCTCGGCTGCGTGCCGCGCGGGCCGCGTGCCGTCGGGCGGGCGCGCCGCGCGCGCCGAGCCGGCGCGCCGCCAGGGGGGCGAGGCAGGGACGGAAGGGAGAGCGAGGGAAGGGAAGGGAGAACGCGGGAAGCCGGCAGAGGGGGGAGGGGGAAGAGGGGAAAAAGAAGGGGGAGGAGGGGAGGGGGAGAGGCCGGGGGGCGGAGGGAGCGGGCACGGGACGGACCCGGCCGTACGGGTGGTCGTACGGCCGCGGTCGACTCGATCCGCGCTGACTCGCTCCGCGCCGACGCCGCCGCGACGAGACCGCTGAAACTGCGTTACAAGGTGGTCTTCTCTCGCGGGTCGCAAAGTCACACTGCTCGAGGCGTGAAAAAAAAAAGGAAAAGGAGCTCCAGAGGAGCAAGAAAGGCACGGCAACAGGATCGTTCGGGAAAAGGCCGCGGCCGCACGAATCGTTCGGGGAAAAACGGCGCGTCGCCCGAATGACGCGTCGTCTGGACGCATTCTCGAGGCGGCACTGCGATCGAAGCGAGCGCTGCGGGCGCAGAGGCCACGCCGAGTCTGTCAGAGCACAGAGTCGTGCGGAGGCGGGGCAGCCTAGATGCCTCCGGAGACCGAGGAGGCGCTGGGCACGCGCGTGTGCGTCGACCGCAGCGCTGGGAGCGGCGGCGGCGTGCCCTTGGGCGCAAGGTGCGAGAGGCCCAGGTGCGGACCGAGGCCCGGAGGAGGCGCCGCGCCCAACGAGGGCGGGGAGAGCGTCGAAGGAGCCGCCAGGGGCGGAGGGGCCGGAAAGCCGGCGGCGGGAGGTGGGACAGCAGAGGGAGCAAATCCAGACGTGCGAGGCGCGGAAGGGGGCGGTTGCCCGGCGTAGGGCAGCGCCGAAGCGTACGGCGGAGCGGCCCCGGTGACGACGCCGTTGGGGGCACCGACGACCGGCGGCGGGCCGGCAAACGCTCCCGTCCCCGCCAGCGCGGCCGCGGGCCGCCCCGCCGGACCCGAAAAGCTGCCGAGGTTGCTGCCGATCGACGGAGGACGCGAAATGCCCTGACCGCTCGTCGACGACGCGGCGCGCGAGAGCGGCCGAAGACCCGCCGGCGCCCCAAGGGCCCCAAGAGGCACGGGGCCTGGGAGGCCCGATGACTGCCCCGAGTCGGCCCGGGAGAGGGGCGCCGAGGGCGCCAGGCCGGGGCGGGAAAGCGACGACGACTGGCCGTGCGGCGCGCCGAACGGAAGCGCCGCGGGCGAAGACGCGGCGAACGCCGAGTGCGCGGCGCACGCAAACGCGCCCGGCGCTCCAGCGCCCGCCAGGGCGGCAAAGGCCGAGGGCGGGGCGCCGGCCGCGCCCACAGGCCTCGGCGGCGCGCCCGCGGGCAGCGAGGGCGCCACCGCGGACGGTTGCGAGGCGAACGCGCGCACCACCACGGAGCGCGACCGGTCCGGCGCCGGAACGCCGCTCGAGCCCGCCGAGGCCGTCGGCAGGGAAGCGGGCGCGCTCGTCGACTGCGGCGGAGGGCCGCGGGCGTCGAACGCCGAGCCGAGCGCCCCGGCCGCGCGGAGGTCCGCCTCGCCCGGCTGCGCGCTCGCGTCCTCGCCGACCTCTGGACCCGTGCCCGTACCCATGATGGCCGAGAGCCCGCGGTCGAACCAGCGGCCCACGCTGCCCATGACCGCGGTGCGCGGGCGCTGCCCCGACGGCAGCGTTGCGCCGGACGCGCGGGCGTGCTCGTCCAGCCGCGCGCGCACCGCAGCCAAGCGCGCCTGCTGCAGCGGAATCGACGGGGGATACGGCGAGCGGCCCGCCGGAAAGGTGGCCAAACCGGCCGCGCCGGGGGGGTGCGGCGCCGCGGTGGGGTTGCCGGGCGCCGCAGTGCCCCCCACCCCGCCCGCGACCGTGGGCACGGCCCCGGGGCCGCCGGCCTTGCCGGGGCCGCCCGCCACCGCAGCGCCGACCGCGGCGTGGGCGTCGGCCAGATTGAGCATCGACACGGCCGTGTCGATCATCCCGGCATCCGCAGCCGCGGACGAAAGCGAGGCGGCCAGCGGGGAGGCGACCTGCGCGGCGCCCAGCAGCCACGCGACCGCCAGCAGCAGCGTGGCCAGCTCGAGCGGTTCGGCTGCGCCCGGAGCCGGAGGCGGCGGTAAGGCGCGCGCCAGGGCCGCGCACGCGGCGCTCGCCATAGCGTCGGGCGGGGGCGGCTTCGCGGCGGGCGGAGGCGGCGAGGGGGCCGCGGCGAGCGATGCGGTGGTCGCAGAGGGCGCCGGAGGCGCGAACACCGCCGGAGAGCCGAGCAGCGACGGAGCGGGCATCGCGGAGACGTCCGCGCCGGCCGTCCCGAGCGCCGAGAGCGAGGTGGCCGAGCCGCTCCTCGGGATCGGCACGAGCCCGCCTCCTAGCGAGGTCGCCGACCCGGCGCGCGAGGAGATCCCGGCCAGCAGCGGCTGGCGGCCGGCCAGCGAGGGCGCCCCGGGGAAGATGGGCGGCGCGAGAGACGGCGCGCCGGAACAGGCGATCGCCCCGAGGGAGGCGGGCGGAGGCTCGGCGGCGGCTGCCGCCGCGACGGGAGTGACGGGAACCGGGGTCGCGGCACCGGCGGCGGCGAGCGCGGCGGGCGCGGCGGGCACGGCAGCGGCGACGAACGCGACGGTCGCGGTGGGCGCGGCGCCTCCCGCTCCGGCGCTCTGCGGTTTGCCGGCGGCGGCTTGCTCGCCTGCGCACGCCGCGTCTCTGAGACTCAGCAGGTCCCTCCCCTCGGCGAGCCGCGAGGAGAGCACCGCAAGCGCCGGGCCCGTGCCCTTGGAGGGGCACGCGACCAGCAGTGCCGCGAGACGCGGCCACTCGCGCAGCGGCGGCACCTCTGCAGCGCGGCCGTCGCCCGCGGCCGCCATGGCGAGCGCCGCGAGCGGCGACCGGCCCGCCTGCGCGGCCGAGGGGCCGGCGCGGGCGCCACCGCCGTCGTGCTGCAGCTTGGCGGCCCAGCCCGCGAGCGCGAGCCGCGCGGCCTTGGTCGTCGAGGGACGCTCGAGCGACGCGGCCGCGAGCGCCAGCGCGGGGTCGTCCGACGCCAGGGCCGCCTCGACGGCGCCCGTCGCGTCGAACGCCGCCAGCGCGGCCTCCACGGCCGAGAGCGCGTCGGCGAACGCGCCCGCGTGCGCCGCGGACGAGGGCGGGGGCAGCGTCCCGAGGCACGGAAGAGCCTGCGCGGCGTCGCCGGGCGTGGCCGCCTGCCCCTCGACGAGCTGCAGCGCGCCCGGCGCGCCAGAGGTCTCGCTCGCCTCGCCCGCGTGCGCGGTGGGGTCGCCCAGCAGCGTCTCGAGCGCCGCGGCGTTGGGCAGGCCGTCCGAGCCCCCGCGGCTGCTGCCGCGACTGCCAGAGGCGCCGTGTTCGCGGCGGCGCATCGCGCGCCGCAGCAGCCAGGCGGCCGCGGCCGAGGCGGCGCCACCGCCGCCCCCGGCGCCGCCCGCGCCTCCGCGGCCCTCGACCTCCGGGGGCGGCCGCAGGGCCTCGACGGCGCCGCGGCGGGCCTCCGGGATGCGCACGGTCCCCGCGGTACCCGACCCGACGCCACCGCCGCCGCCGGACGCTCCGCTAGCGTGGTGGCCGTTGCCGTTGCCGTTAGCGGCGAGCCACTCCCAGGGGCCCTCGGTCGAAGCGAGCGCGGCGACCGCCCGCCAGGCAAGCCGGAGCGACGAGGCGCGCAGCACGGGGTCCGGGAGCGCCTGGTGCTGCGCGGCCGCCTGGGCGGAGACGAACGCCGAGGCCGCGAAGAAGCGTGCGGGGGGCGGTGAGGGGCGAGGCGGCGGGGTGGACGGCAGGCCGTCGGCGCCCGCGCTGGCTCCGGCCTCGCCGCCACCGCCGCCCTGCGTCGTCTCCCGGAGCAGCGCCTGCAGCCTCTTCTCGGCCTCGAGCGCGCGCGCCGAGGCCCACTTGGCGATGCGCGAGCGCGACGATGCCGCCGAGGTGGCCGCCTCGAGAGCGTGCGTCGGTACCGAGGCGAGCAGCTCGCGGTCACGCTTCTGCAGCGCGACGGGTGCGCGGACCGCCGAGGCGCCGCCCGCGCCGGCGAAGAGCGCGGCGGGGTTGGCCAGCGTCGAGACGAACGAGGACGAGGACGACGAGCGGCGCACGGTCGCGGGTGCGGCATGCGGCGCCGGGGCGGCGTCGGGCGCCCCGGCCGCGCCCCTGCTCACCCCGGGGGCAGCGAGCGCGCCCACGGGGAGGCCCTTCGAGGCGTCGTAGACGAACACGGCGCTGGCGGACGAGATGCCCGAGGACGTCGGCGAGGGAGGCCCGGCCTCCGGGCGCGGAAGCACCCCCGCGTCGTTCTGCCCCAGCATCGGGCCGTAGCCGCCGTACGGGTCGCTCGCCAGCTCGACCGGCCCGGCGCCCGAGGGGGCCGCGGCGGCACCCTTGGCCTTGGCCTTGTCCTTGCCGCCCTTGCCCTTGCCTTCCGCGTCCTTGCCCTTGCCGCCCTTGCCCTTGGCGGCCGCTTCGTCGGCGATGCACCCGCCCACCACGGCCATCTTGCCGCCAAAGCCGAACGCGACGACGCGGTGCGGGCGCTTGCCCGCCGCCAGCGCCGACGCCGAGGGCAGCCGGACGTCCGACATTGAGGTGCCCGACGGGATCGCGTGCGGCGCCTGCGCGCAGAACGAGGCGGGCAGCGGAAACGTGGACGGGACCGTCGGGGCGCGAGCTGAGGGAAACGTAGAGGGAACCGCCGGGGCGGGGGCGGAGGGGAAAGTGGAGGGAACCGCCGGGGCGTGAGCGGGGGGGGAAGTGGAAGGAACCGCCAAGGCGGGGGCAGGGGGGAAAGTGGAGGGAACGGCGGGAAAAGCGGAGGGAAGGACGGGTTGCGCGGCCGGCGCAGCAGAGGGGGCGGCGGGTTGGGTGGACGGCAGCGTCGCGTGCGTGAGGGGTCGAGAGGGCGAAAGGGTGGAGAAGGAGCGCTGCAGGGCGCCTTTGGAAAGCGCGGGCGAGAGCGAGGGGGAGCCCGGGGCCAGCGGCGAGGTCGGCGAAGAGTAGGCCGCCGTCGGCGCGCGGGGAGGAGGGATGCCGAGCGGCGACGAGGATCCCGCGTGCGCGTTGAGGGCGGCCGGACTGGGGATGCTGAGCGCCGGGGGGAGGCCGGGCGGGGGCGCCGCCGCGGGCGCGACGCCGTCGGCGCCGTTGGCCGCGAGGCCGCCAGACCCCACACCGGGCCCTGGTCCGCCCCGAGGCGCGAGGGGCTTTAGGAACGAGCCTGCTCGGCGCCCGGCCAGCAGCGAGGAGCGGGATGGAAGCGAAGGGGCACTCGACTCGACGCCGCCGGAGAGGCTCGAGGACGCGCGCGAGGCCGGCGGGAGCGAGGGCGAGGGGGGGGCGGCCGAGACGGCCAGGGCGTCCCAGGGAGCCGCAGGCGGCGCGGCGGTGGGGGACGGAGCGGGAGCGGTGGCGCTCGCGGCGCCGGCAAAGGCGGACGCGAGGGCGTCGGAATCCGCAGCATCGACGTAATCGGCCGCGCCCGGATCGGCGTCGCCCCCACCATTCCCTTCCCAACCGTCCCGGACAGGCTCGCCGTTCGCGTCGGGACTCGCTTGCCCGTCGCCCTCGGGCGCCCACTCCCCGTTCCAAGCCTGCCCCGCCCGCCCGTTCACGCCCTGCTCGCCCCACAGTTCGGCACTCTCTCCGTCCTGCTCGGCCTGGCCCGCCCAAGCGCCCGGGTCGGCCGGGCCGTCGAACGGTTGCGGGTCGTCGACGCGAGCGTCGGCGGCGCCGGAAGGGCCGTAGCGGGCGTCGCTTTGGTGCCAGTGCGGCGCGGCGTCGATGCGGTCCGAAGCGTCAAACTCGCCGAGCGTCGGCGCGGCGTCCGCCGGTACAGTTTCGGTGGGTGCGACAGAGCCCGCGGGCGATTCGGCTGCGGCCGGGGGCTCGTCGACCTGGCCGCCCACCCAATCCCAGCCGCCCTCGTCCTCGCCCTCTGGCCACGCCGCGTCTTTCGCGGCGCCTCCCTCCGCCCGGTCGCCTCCCTCCGGGGCGACGTCGCCCCGCGTGTCCCCTTGCACGTCGTCTGGATTCCCGACGGCTGCGTCGACGTCCCCTCCCGCCACGGCGTTCCCCACCCAAGCGTCCCGGGCCCAGTCTCCCGCGGCGTCGTCCCAGCGGTGGCGCCAGCCCTCTTCGTCCACCCAGTAGTATCTGCCGTCCGCGCCCCAAAACGGCTCGTGCGGCGCAGATGGCGAAGGGAGCGGTCCAAAGACGCCCGGGGGAGGGTTATCGGGCGGGCACAGGTCTGAGATGGCCTCGGGTTCCGCGCTCAGGTCGGCCTCTTTGACGGCCGCGGCGGGGGAGCCTCCAGGATGGGCCTCGGCGGCGGTGGCTTCCCAGCCAAGGGGGGCAGGGTCGGCCGCGGCGGTTTCCCAGCCAAAGGGAGCAGAGTCGGCCGCGGCGGCCTCCCAGCCAAAGGGAGCAGAGTCGGCCGCGGCGGCCTCCCAGCCAAGGGGAGCAGAGTCGTCAGCGCCCTTGCGGGTTGCATCGCCCGTCGCCTCGCTCCCCCCCGCTGCGGGGCGCGAGGGTGCGTCGTCGCGGGCCTCGGCCTCCCCCCCCCACTCGGGCTGCGCCGCGGCGTCGCCGTATCCGTCCCATTCGACGGCGCCCGCGTCGTTCGGGTCGGAGCCGCCCGGCCCTTGGGCCCCCGCGCCCGCAGAGCCCCACGCGTCGACCTCGCCCTCGGCCCCGTCGGGACCGTCGTCGAGGCCCGCGTCGTCCCACGGCGCGCCCTGGCCCTCGACCCTCGGCGAGTCGTCGTCTCGGCGCGGAGAGGCCCCGTCGATCCAGTCGTCCGCCTCGGAGAGCGCCTCGTCGACCTCGGTGGCGGGGGCGGGGGTGGCGGGAAACCCGCGTGCGGCTGACGAGGGGTCGCGGATGTCTGCCTGCGCGGACGCCGCGTCGTCCTCGCGCCTCGGGACGGGCGCGTCCCAAGCCGAAGGCTGGGGCGAAAAGGCGCCTGAGCCGTCGCTGGCGTCCGCGCCCCAGTCGTCCGCGGCCTCTCCCCCGGAAGCCACGTCCCACCCGTCATCGGACCGTGAAGAGGCCGGAGCGGACGCCGGGGAGGCCGGCGCGGAAGAGGCAGGGGCGGCGGGAGCAGAGGGAAGAGACGCGGAAGAAGCGGGGGCGGCGGACGCAGAGGATGGTGGTGCGGCAGAAGCGGTGGAAACCGTCGCCTCTGCGCGAGATGCCGCCGCGCTCGCCTCGGTCGAGCGAGGGAAGTCGGGCTCCGGGCCCAAAGGAGCCCTCGGCTCCTCGTTCCCGCTCCGTCCCTCGCTTTTCTCTCCATCCAGACCCTCGGCCGCTCCGTCGGCCGCAGCTCCGCTCTCTCTCGTCGTCGTCGACCTGGCGCCTGCGCGCCCCGCTCGGCCCGCTCTCCCCTCGCTTCCCAGCTCCGCCCCTGCGTTCTCCCTCTCCTCGCGCACGACTTGCAGCACACCCTCGCTGTCCTCTGCGGTGCAGCCCACGGCTCCCGTTCCCGTCACCGACACGGAGTTCTCAGCCCCGGCCGGCGTCCCGGCCTCCAGCGAGTCGCCCACGCTGGGGATGGTCGAGAGGTGCGAAGTCGTGCGGAGCGGGGGGACGAAGGGCGGAAGCAGCGGGTGCGCGGGCACCGCGTTGGCGGTCGAGGACGAAGAGGGCGGAACGCGGCGCAGACGCGGCGGAGCGGCGGCGAAGGGAGCGGACGGAGCAGCAGAGCCAGGGGAGGAGAAAGTGGGCGACGGGACGGAAGCGGAGGCGGGAGAGGCGACCGTCGCAGCCTCGCCGCTCTCCGCTCCGGTCAGCGCTCCCGCAGCATCCGTTGCCGTACCGTCGTCTCCTCCCGCAACATCCGTCGCCGTGCCGTCGTCTCCTCCCGCAACATCCGTCGCCGTACTGTCGTCTCCTCCCGCAACATCCGTCGCCGCGGCGCAGTCCCCTCCCGACCCTCCGACGCTCTCCTTTGCGTCTGACCGATCCCCCTCTCTTCCGGGCCGTCTTCTGGATGAGAACGCGGCCGCCCCCGCGCGACCCGGCAGGGGCCCTCCCCCGGCGCCTCCGCGGCCCGGCGCGCCCCGACCGAGGACGCCTCGCCCGCGACCGAGGAGGGCGCCGCCCGGTCCGATCGGGCCAGCCCTGCCCCGCTCTCGGCCGGATGCGTAAGTGGCGGGGGATGGGGAGCTCGATGTGCCTCGGTCGGCAGGGGAAGGAGGGCCTGAGGCACCTCGGCCCGCGGGAGAGGGAGAACCGGAGGCACCTCGGCCCGCGGGAGAGGGAGGACCAGAGACGCATCGACCCGCGAGGGAGGGAGAACCGGAGGCACCTCGGCCCGCGGGAGAGGGAGGACCAGAGACGCATCGACCCGCGAGGGAGGGAGGACCGAAGGCGCATCGACCCGCGGGGGGGGAAGGGCCGGAGGCACCTCGACCAGCGGGCGCGCCGCGGCCGGCGGGGAAAGCGCCAATCGGAGGCCTGCCGCGGCCGGGTGAGCCCGAGCCGGCCCGGCCCGGCAAAGGCAGTCCGCGCCCTCGGCCAGCGGGGGAACCTCGGCGCGGCACCGACGGAGGTCGCCCAGGGCCGGTCGCCGAGGCGTCCGCCTCTCCGGCGCGCGCTCCGTCACGGGCAGGGGAGGCGTGCGGCGAAGCGGCGTGGGAGCCGTCGACCGAGCCGTTTTCCATCCTCCCGTTGTCCGCCGCCCTCGAGAGCGCGGAAAAAGGAGGACCCTCGACCTGCCGCTCGCTCGGGGTGGGCCCGCCGGAAGATCGTGGCGACAGCGCAGCTGCGGGCTCGCCCACGGCTGCGGCGTCGAGCATCGATGGACCGAGGCCCTGCGACGGCGAACCGCCGCGGGTGGGAGAGCTCGGCCCGGAGAGGGGGCGGCCGCGGCCCGACGGGGGAGAGCTCGGCCCGGAGAGGGGGCGACCGCGGCCAGGTGCCGGCGCCCCGCGGCCCGGGCGGACCCTGCCCGGGGCGGGCCCGCCCCTCCCCAGCGGCGCTCCCCGGCCGGGGAGCGCCCTCCCTCTGCCCGGCCCTGCGCCCCGCCCGGGCGCAGGCGCCCGGTGGAGAACGCCCGCGGGCGGGACCTCCGATCCCGCGCGCAGGCCCCCGGGCGACCCCGAGATGGGTCCGGAGAGTGCGTCCGTCGGGGCCGGGAGACCGGTGGAGGGGGCACCGACCTGCCCTTCCCGAGGACGCGCCTCTCCTGCCGCCGTCGCGGCCTCCGCAGCCGTCGCCGCCTCGACCGCCCTCGCGGTCTCTAGACCCGGTTCCGTCGCGCCCTCTCCGTCTCGAGCGACGTCCACAGAGATCCTCTCTCCCCGGCCGACAGCCGGGGCTCTTCCGGCGCGTCCGGCGACCGGCCCACCCCGCACGCCGCGGCCTCGGCCTCGGCCTGGCGTCGCGACGGGCCCGCCGCCGCCGCCGCGTCCGGGCGCCGGCCCCCTTCCCCTCCCCGGCCCCCTGCCGGCGATCGCGCCGCGCCCAGGGCCGCTCGCCGGTCCTCGACCGCCGCGGCCCGGGATCGGAGCGCGGGCGCCGTCAGGCGGGACGCCCGGCCCCCTGCCGCAGCCGCCCTGCGCGGGCGGACGCCTCGGCGGCTGCCGCGGATCTGCGCCGCCGGGGTGGCGCAGATCCGCGGCCGGCGGGCCGCCCCCGGGGGCGAGGGGCCCGCTGGCTGTCGCGGCCCCGGGGGGCGCGTGACCGCCCGAATCAGAGTCCATCGCGCGATCAGCGGGCGCGGCTACGGCCCGCCCTCTTCTGGCCCCACCGCATCGGGCTACGGCCCACCCTCTTCCGGCCCGAGTCCTTCCGCGTACGGGCCGCCCTCGGGCCCCTCGACCTCGGCCGGGCCGCCCAGCCGCGCGCCGTACATCACGTCATCCTCGGACCGCCAGGGTCCCGACAAGAGCGGCGCGTATGGCGGCGCATCCGGCTACGGGGCCTCTGCCCCGGGCCGCTCGGGCGGGCCGAGCGGGGGAGGCTACGGCCCGCCCGCCCAGGGCGGCGCCCCTCAGGGAGCGGGGTCCGGCTACGGCGGAGCGCCGCCCTCCGCTCAGGGGGGGGCCGGCTACGGCGGAGCGCCGCCCTCTGCGCAGGGGGGGTCCGGCTACGGCGGTCCTCTCTCTTCGGCGCAGAGCGGGGCTGGGTACGGCCCTCCGCCCGCCTCCCAGGCGGCGTCCGGCTACGGCGCCGCGCCTTCGTCCTCGAGCTACGGCCCCCCGTCCGCATACGGCGCCCCCCCCAGCCAAGCGCCAGCCGGAGCATACGGCTCTTCCGCGGGCGGCTCGGGCGCCACCGGCGGCTACGGTTCCTCTTCGGGCAGCGGCTCGGGCGGCTACGGCCCGCCTGCGTCTGGCGGCGGCTCGGGCGGCTACGGCCCGCCTCCTTCTGGCGGCGGCTCGGGCGGCTACGGCCCGCCTCCTTCTGGCGGCGGCTCGGGCGGTTACGGTCCGCCTCCTTCTGGCGCTTCCTCGGGCGGCTACGGTCCGCCTCCTTCTGGCGCTTCCTCGGGCGGCTACGGTCCGCCTCCTTCTGGCGCTTCCTCGGGCGGCTACGGTCCGCCTCCTTCTGGCGTCTCCTCGGGCGGCTACGGCCCGCCCCCTTCTGGCGGCGGCTCGGGCGGCTACGGCAACTCCTCTTCTTCTGCCGCGCCCTACGGGGGCGCTCCCTCGTCGTCGCAGTATGCCTCTCCCTCCGCCCCCTCGACCGCCGCCTACGGCCCGTCCTCCGGCTCGCAAGGCGGGCAGGGATACTCTGGGCAGGGCTACGGCACCCAGGGAGGCTACGAGCCTTCCTCCGCGCCTGCAGGCCAGGGCGGCTACGGCCCGCCCTCGTCCGCCGCAGCGCAAGGCTCCGCGCCACCGTCGCAGCAGCAGCAGCAGCAGCAGCCGTACGGCTCTTCGTATGCGCCCTCGTATGGCTCCTCGGCGCCCGCGAGCCAGCAGCGGGGAGGGTACAGCGCTTCACCCGGCTCGGTTTACGGCTCCTCCTCGGCGGCCCAGCCGCCGTCCGCGTACGGCGATTCGCGCGGCGCCGCGGCCGGCCCGGGCGGCTACGGCGACTCGCGCGGCGCCGCGGCCGGCCCGGGCGGCTACGGTCCTTCGGACGGCTACGGCCCGCAGGGCGGCGGCGGGGGCCCGGCGGGGGCCGCGGCGTACGCCTCCCGGGGAGGCTACGGGGGCGGCGGCGCGTACCAGCCCTCGGGTCCCTCCTCGACCTCCGCGCCGCCCTACCAACCCTCGGGTCCGCCCGGCGCCTCGTCCTCGTCGTACGCCGCCGGCCAGCCGTACGGCGGCGGCCCGAGCGGGGCGGGCGCGCCGCCGCAGGCGCCGGG
>PGFX01003498.1:0-11918 GCA_003612995.1 Prototheca bovis | reverse complement strand
CGGGCGGGGGCCTGGGGGGCCGCAGCGGCGGCGCCGCCGCCGCTGCCCGCCGCTCCTTTGCCGCGGGCCGCCGCTTCTCTCCGACGCGGGCGATGCCCCGAAAGGGTCCCGCTCCCGGCGTCGCCCTCGGCGGCGTTCGCGCCCTACCGCAAACGCGCGTCCAACGCCGTCCGCCCGCCCCCGCCCGTCGCCACAGGGGGAAAAAGTATGCCAAGCTCAAGGGTTCCCAGACGCTCGAGGCGCTTCTGGCAAAGTACGACCCCGTCCTCGCCCAGTCGATCAATTTTCCCGATCACCTCTTCTGCTGTTTGACCAACGACCTGGTCGAGAAGACGCCGTCCGCCATCCTGCGCCACGTCGAGGGGAAGCGCTTTGCGCGCGCCAAAGGTGCGGCCCTGCCCGGCGCGCCCCCCTCCCTTTCCCTCGTCGCCCCGCTCCCCTTTGCGCCCCGTCCGGATGATTATTTGCTTCAATTATACCATCTTTCGGATCTGACCAGCCACCCGGCTCAGTTGATCATTGCTTGAATGACGGACCCCCCCCCCCCGCCCCCTCCCCCCCTTTCCCTAGCTAAGCCCTCCGACCCCTCTCCCCCTGCTGCTGCCTTGCCGCTGCTATTGACACTTACCCTCGCTCCCTCTCGCAGCCCGCGTCGCCGCCGACAAGCAGGAGCCGTTTGAGGAGCCCGACTTTTCCCAAGACCCCCCGTCCGACGGCGAGAACTCCTCCGGCGAGGAGGATCCCTCGGACGCCATCGACATTGGCGACTCTGGGGACGAGGGCGCCGCCGACCCAGAGGGGGCCGAGCGCGATCCATCCCCCGCCCCAAAGCGCCGCGCCTCCTCGAGCCGGCCGTCCGGACAGCGCGCGTCTCGCGCCAAAAAGTCCAAAAACTGACTGCATTTCGTTGCCGCGTCGCACCGGACGCACACCCTCACGACCTCCTGTAACTCTTGTTTTTGACGACTCCACCGCCAGCGCGCCAATCAAAGGGAAGTGGGGCGACACGCACGCGCGTTTGCGGAAGAGTGGACGGGGAAAGACGCATGCACGCTACCGAAGAAATAGTGGGCGCGAGCGCAAGCTCGGCGCCCCGTTGCCGCCTCTGGCCTGCGCTCCACCATCCGAAGAAGAAGTGCAAGCTCAACGCCTCACCCTCCCGTGGGGCTCGCCCACCGCGACGAAAAGACCCTTGGGCGGATGGGGCCGAAACGCGCACCATCCGCGACCCCTCTTCGAGCGGTGCCGCTCGGCCTCTTTCCTTCCACCCCGTCCCCCTCTCTTCCGGACGCAAGGAGCAAAGGAGCAGCCGCAGGTCTTACAAAGCATGACCAGCTTATCAAGCAGACCCTCACTTCTGCTGCTGGGGACTGCAAAGGGAAAAAGTCGCGGATGGAGCGGGGTGAGCGATCGCAAGACGGCGCGAAGCAGAGGCGCGGTGCGAAGGGGGAGCGACCGCGGCGGCGCTCTCGCCCGCTCAGGATCACACACGTACCGGTCGGGGCGAGGACCGAAGCCAGGGCGGCGCGGGGGCTCGCGGATGCGGCGGTTCTTGCGGGAGCGCACGCGCACGATCTTCGAGTGGATGGCCGCCGAGATGCAGTAGTACACCTTGCTGCGCGAGGAAACGGAAAGGGGCACGCGGGGGGAAGGGTCGACGAGGCGCCCGGGAGGCGGCGGCGCGCCGGTGGCACGCGGTGCCCGCGAGAGCGGGGGCGGGGGAGGGAAGGGGGAGCCGGGCGCGAGGGGGCGGCGGCACGCTCGCGGCGGTGGCACCCGCCACCCTGCCCGCTCGCCGCCCCCCCCGGCGGGGGGAGCGCGGGCGCGACGGCGCGCGGCGCATACGCGACAGCGTCGGGCGGCCGACTGGCGCGCCGCTCGCGGGGGCATCCGCGGCCCGAAGAGCTCCGCGCCGCGCACCGGTAGATCTTGGGGAGCGCGTAGCCTGCGGGGAAAGGGAGAGATGGCGCGGGTGAGCGCCGCGCCGACTCGGGCGCGAGGGCGCCGGGGATGCGCCTCCGGTCGCCGGCGGGCGCCGCCCGCTCGCGCCGCGTCCACGCGACTTTTCGACCCGCGAGCACGCCGAGCCAGTCCATCGACACGCACCGTCGATGGCGCAGGCGTCCTGCAGATCGCGGATGGCCGAGGCGTCGACCATGTTGCGGACGATGAAGCGCTTGATAGCCTTGTCCTTGGGCACCATCACACCCGAGGACTCGCAGCGCACGCGGCGGACCTGCGAGAGAACGAATTGGGACCCACATGAGCTCGACGCCGACGTCGTGCGAGGCGCCATCGACGCGCCCGGCGTCGGCCTCACCGCCCGGCCCCCCCGGCCCCGCCAGACTCCAGCCATGCCCCGCCGCGCACATGGCCGCGGCCGTGCTTGTTGCGCCCTCCGTTGCGACGCTTCTTGGTCATGGTGACTGCTTCTTCAACGAGGAGGGTCAAAGAGGGGGGGCAGAGCGCTGGGGCGCCGTGAAGGGGAAGTCGGCCAAGCGCCGCGAGCCAATTTTCGCGGGAAGACCAATCCCGCGCGCGTCGGCGGCGCGGGAGTAGGGGAGGGGGGGGAGGGGGAGGGGGGTGTGTGGGGGCGCGGGAGCGGGGAAGAGGTGAGGAAGGCCGGCGGAGACGTCAAAAGCCGCCAGGCTGCGGAGGCGGCGGGGGACGCGAACGGAGGAGGCGCGAGAGGCCGCGCGCTGCGGCGACAACGCCCCGCAGGCCGCGCGCTCCGTCGGGCTCTTCCGGAGCCACGCCCGCACGCTCGCCAACTTCCCACCCGTCGGAATCGCAGGCAGGCCGACTCCGAGCGGAGAGCGCGCCCGCACGGGAGGCGCTGCGCGCGCTGGCTGGCACGCCAAGGGCCCCCGGTGGCGGCGGTTCGGCCTGCTCGAGGCGCGGGTCGAACCGCCCGGAAAGCAGCCGCGGCACATGCCCATCCGCGCTCGTCCAAAGGATGATCCTGGAGCGAGTGGCGCGGTGGCGGCGGGTCGGGATCGCGACCGGGAGCCCTCGCCTCCTCTTTCCCCTTTGGAAACGACGTCCCGAGCCGGCATGCACCCGCTCGCTCCGAAGCCAACGCTCGCAGCGCGGCCGACGCGTCGGGGAGCACGACGGACGCGATCAAAGTCGTCTCCTTGCGGTATCAGCCCAGCAGCCGACCGAAAAGGGGGCGCGAAAGAGCCGCCACCACAAGCGCGACGCCGCATCCCGTAGGGTTCGGCGGCCTCCGCTGGCCGCGAGCGCTTCAGCATCCTCGGCGCCGATCTCCGAGCAAGCAGCGCGCAGGCTCGGCGTTATAGGCGCCAGATTGCTGCAAGACGCCTTTTGGACCTGCTGAGCGCGGCCGCAAGCTTGTCGCTCCCGGCGCACCTCCCCTTCCCTTCTTCACGTCTCTCAGCGGACGCCGATGGGCCGGCCGGCACAAGGGTTCCCCGAAGCGTGAGCCGGGCGTTCCGAGGCGCGAATCGCCAGCACGTCTTCGGTCGTCCCGTCGAGAGTGACCCAGAAGCGGGATGTGACAAACCGCAGCGCCCGACGAGGAGACTGGGTATCGCCAGCGCGGGGCGCGCAGAGAGCAGACGACAAAAGCCGAGGGCAGCATGCGCCAAGGGGAGACGTCGAGGCGTCTGGGTGAAGCGTGAAAAGGCATCGCGGGGCTCGCAGGGTGCTAACGTCGAATAGAGAGACCTCGGGGCGAGTTTTCTGTGCGAACGAGAACGGACGAGAGCGGGAATCACGCCTTCCTCGGGAATGCAGGGTCCTCCGCTCCTGGAAGCACGCCCCAAAACCGCTCCAGCCGTACCTCCCTGACGACCAGCGCCGTGGCGCAGGCGGAGACGTCGGACGCCGCGCACCGGTCGCGCGAACAGCGCGGGTGCTTCTCGTCTCGTAGGTCCACTGCGCCGGGGGTCCGTCGCGAGGCGATGTCTTGGCGGCAGCGCCCGCGCAGGTCGGCTGAGATCGACTGCCCAGGCGTCCCTTGCGACACCCGAGCGCGCATCTCGCGTGCGCGATTGCAGCAGGGCACGAGCTGAGACGAGAACCCCGCACAATCGCGGTCCAGGGATCGCGGTGGTGGGAACGCGGTTCACGACGAGCTGCGTCTGCGCCGGCGGGGAGGGAGGGGGGGAGGGAGGGGGGGGAGGGGCACGTCTCGCGACGAGGTGCCGGAGGGAGGGGGGGAGAGGGGGGACGCTCGCCGGCCGCGGCATCAGTACGTGGGGCGCGGAGTCTGCGCTCCTCGCCGCGCGCCGAGCCGCGCTCTGGTGAACGTCGCTGACCGCAGAGCGACGATGTCCACACGCTCAACAACCGGGCCCCGCAGACCCATTTGGTTGCATCTCCATCACAATGAGAGACTACGGTGCGCGGCGCGATTCCGCGGTCCGATTGCCGGGCTCGATGCGCCCCCGGCGCGCCCTGCGGGGCTACCTGTCCCACGGCAGCTCGAGGCTCCGCCTCCGCGCGCTGCATTTCTCCCCCTCGGCTCACTCTCGCCCCCCCCCGCCCGTCCCGCGATGCGTCCAGACGACCGACTGCTCTTGAACAACGCTTATAGCGGCATCGGAGCCTCGCCATGGCCTCTCGGGTGTGTGTCAGCTTCCCGAATCGAAAAGTTGACCTCGCCGTCCGTTGAGAGGCGACGAAGGGGGGTGGGAGGGGCACCCCCTCCTCCACGCTCCGCCGCGCCCGCTCTGTCGCCTCGCTCCCGTTCCTCGCCACACCAGTGGCCCCGCCGCGTCCCGCGCCCCCGGCTCTCCTTCCCCCGCCCCCCGCTCCGCGTCCCCCGGCGCCCCTCTTCTCCCGTCCTCTGCCCTGCGCTCCCCCTCGCCTCCCGTCCTCCGCCCTGCGCTCCCCCCCACCGCCCTCACCACCTTCCCCTCGCACCTCCTGCGCTCTCCTCCCCCCCTCCCCCCTCCCCCCGGCCCCCGCTCTCCGCCGACCGCGCCGCCGCCGTCCGCCTCCGCAGGTACTCTAGCCTCGACGCCGGGCTGCCGTCGGCCGTGCCGGTGGATTGGCCGATGGCCAGCCACCCGCCCAGCCCCGTCCCGGCGACGGGGGCCCAGCCGCCGCCCCGGTCCACGCAGCAGCATGTCGAGCCTCTGCAGATCGACAGGCGCCCCGTCGGGGACTCGCTGTCCGGCGGCCCGACGTCTCCGCTCGGCGCGGCGGCGATCGAGTACACCTCTCTGGACGAAGAGGGGCCCGATCCGCCGCCCGAGTTTGTGTGCCCGCTCACAAAGTCGCTCATGCGCGAGCCCGTCACCATCCCCACGGGATACTCGTGCGTGCGACCCGGCGCCCCGCGTGGGCGCGAGCGCTCCAACCGTCGCTGTCGGGTCTCGGCCCCCCTCCGCGGCTCGGCGAGGCCCCCACGCCGCGTCGCCGCGCCGCGCCCTCGGGCGCAGCCCTCTGCTCCTCCCGGTCGCGATGCGTCGCCGACCGCGTCTCGCCACCTCCCCCCCGCCGCGCGTAGGTTTGAGCGATCAGCGATCGAGCAGTGGCTGGCCTCGGGACGTCTCGTGTGTCCCATGTCCGGCGTACCTCTCCAAGCGCCCGTCCCGCTCGTGCCCAACACGGCCCTGCGCGCCGCAATCAACTCGTGGGCGAAAAACCACGCTCCCTGGCTCGTGGTGCGCCGGTCGCCGAAATCGCCGCCGCCGTGTTCCTCCCTTTGGCACCTGGGACTGTCGCGCCGCCTCTTCCTCCCCGCGACCCGGGGCCGCCGCTGCCGCCTCTTTTCTCGCACGCCGCCTGTCCCTCTCTCCGGCGGTGCCGCGACTTGCCGGCAGAGCCCGTGCACAAGTGCGTCAGGTTCGCTCCTCTTTCGACCCCTCCCCCCCCCCCCCCCCCCCCCTCTGCAGGACCCCGCCACGGACCACATCAAGCCGAACGACTCCCTGAGCTCGTACCACCCGGACGGCGACTCGTCCTCCTCGGAGCCCCCGAGCGGGCGTCGCGACAACCTGACGCCGCGCCTCGCAGCCCCCGCCCAGACGCGGGCCGAGCGCGGCACGGGTGGGGTGGCCTTTCTGCTGACCATGCTGCTGTTGGCCGCCTACGTCTCGACCTTTGTGCTGGCCGTCTGGAAGTCCGACTGGAACCTCTTCAACGTGGCCTTCAACCCCTTCATCGGCGCCAACTTTAACGGCCTCGTGTCTCTCGGCGCACGGGGCCGGGCGCTCACCGTCGGCCGCAACGAGTGGTGGCGCGTCTTCTCGTCGTCGTGGGTCCCCCCGGGCGTTGTCGCGCTCGTCAGCCTGCTGATTGCCGCTGGCGCGCTCGTGCACCTGGCATGCGCGGCGCTGCCGCTGCCGATCGTGACGGTGCCTGCCATCGTCGGCCTCTCCACCACCGTCGGGGCGCTCGTCTCGACCAACCTCAACGTCCGGTACATCACCGCCGGCGGCTTTACCCCCGTCATCGCGCTCCTCGCGCTCGCCTGGATCGAGCACCTCGTCCGCGGCTGGGCCTACTACCGCCGCCTGCTCAACTTTGTCTTCCTTTTCGTGATCACCGGCGCGCTCGGCGTCCTCTCCCTGCTCCCCACCCAGGACTTTTGGGGCGCCGCCGGCACCTTTGCGTCGGCCTTTTGCCTCGGGGGGAGCCTCACGCTGCTCTCCTCGAACATGGTGCGCGGGCCGGACGAGGGAAGCGGGGCCGCAGCCGCGCAGAGAGGCGCGCGTCGGGGATGGGAGAGCAGGGCCGCGGCCGCGCAGAGGAGCGCGCGTTGGGGACGGGCTGAGCGGCTCGCCTTTAGCCCTCGACCCTCGGCTCTCAGCCCTCGGCCGCTTTCGCCATCGTGCTCCCGACGTTGCAAATCCCCCCCCCCCCCCCCCCCCCCCCCCCCCCCCCCCCCCCCCCCCCCCCCGTCGTTCGCCCGCGCGCAGCGGCGACCGACGACGCACCCCCCTCATTGACCCTCCCCCCCCCTTCCCTTTCCCTTTCGCCCTGCAGAGGGTGGTGGTCTACCCGGCCTACATCGACAAGGACAAGTCCGTGGCCAAGGGTCGCAAGATCCCTGCCGATCGCGGTGCGTCGAGGAGCGCGTCGCGGCGCGACGCGACGCGGACGCCAGGGGGAGAGGAGGGGAGACCCCCGCCGCGGCCCTCTCCACCTCCCCGGCGCGTCCCCTCTGCCCCGCCCCACGCGGAGGCCCTCTGAAGATGGGCCGCGCCGGTCCGCTTCGCCCGACCCTTCCGCGCGCGCCCCGCCCTCCCTCGCAGCTGTCAAGAACCCGAACGCCATCGAGCTCTACGAGTGCGCCAAGACCCTCCAGCTGGACGTCGAGATCGAGGTCCGGGACGGGCGACGGGGTCGGGGCGACGCGTCGGCGACCTCGGGCGACGGGGCCGGGGCCGGAGCGTCGGCGACCTCGGGCGACGGGGCCGGGAGGTGGCGACGCGACGAGCCGTGGTTGCGGATCGACGCGGGCGGCGCGAGAGGTTGCTGCGGCCGCGCACGAGGGCGGCGGTCGAAGAGGGATGCGTGCAACTCACAGGCGACCGTCCTTTCCCTCCCTCCCTTGGCCCCCGTCTCCATACAGAACAAGGCCTATTCTCGCGACCCCCTTTTCCGCGGGCGCATCCGCGTGCGCATCTTCGACGATGCCGGCCGCCCCACCGACCCGAGATTTCCATCCCGTGCGTCCTCGCTTCGGCGGCGCCGCGGGCCTCGATTTTGACGTGCATCCCTACCCCCCCCCTTTTTTTGCTCTCTCCCTCTCCTCGCCCGTGCTTTTCTGCGCCGCGTTTCTCCTACGCGCTCGTCCGTTCGATCTGACGTTCACCTCCGCCATCGACGCAGGCCGCGAGCTGCTGCTGAAGCTCGCAGCGCTCATGGACATCCACCCGCGCCGCGTGGCCCGCGCCAAGGAGATGGCCGAGGCGGCCGCCAAGCTCGCCGCCAAGCCCGCCGCCAAGCCCGCGACCTCGGCCCCGAGCGCGTCTGGCAAAAAGGGCGGCAAGAAGCACCGCTAGGCGCCTCGCCCCGCGCATTTGATTTCTGTGACGCTTCCCCCGCGGGCGACGCGCTCTGCTGGACTGAAGAGCGGGAGGGGGCGCTCGCCTGGCGCCACGGGCGGCTCGATGCGCGGGCGGGAAAGAGGGGGCTCGCGGGCGAGAGAGAGGGGACGTTCGAGCCGCCGACGTTCATGCCTAGCGTTCTCCGCGCGCGTGGACGAAATTGGGGAGCAGAAGGGCGGGTGCGGCGCTGTCTGCGAGGCGCGCAGGCGCCCTCGATCGCGGGCCGACGGCCGGGGGGCGCAAGGGTCGACTCTCCGAGCGCTGGCGGCGACGGAGACCGAAAAGACGGCAAAGAAGCAGCACGAAAAAGCAAGGGTGCTCGCACCAGCTGTCAGAGCGACGCAAAACACTTTTTTTTTCGCTGCGTGCGCTGCGACACCTGCGCGGAGGCACAGCTTCGTCGAGCTCTGTTCGTACCGGGCGGTGCGCGGGGCGGGCGGCACGCGCGGGAGGCTGCGGGAAGCCTTCGGTTTGGGAGTCACGCCCGCTTTCCTCTCCCGTTCGCTCCCGAGCGCCCCTCCAGCAGCGACGAATCGACGGTCTGCGAGCTCCGGAGGTCGGATCGTGGGCACGGCGAGCAGTCGCACGTGTCGATTGCAAACGACGCGTTCTGCGCGAAAGCGCGAGCTTTGGCGCCGGGCGCGGAGTCCAGATGTCCGCAGCGCGCGACGTCGTCGCCAGCATCCCCGAAAGCGCCGCAAACCTTTCGTTCCGTCCAGCCCATCGATTGTCGCCCATTCGACCCCAGAGATTCGGGATTTCGTTCGGCTCCGACGGGGTGCGCCCGCGAGGGCGAAAGAATCGAGAACGCTCCCGACGCGCGTCCTCGAGACGCGCGACATGCGGCGGGTGCGGCTCCGCCGTCGCCTCCTCCGCCCTTCTTCTGCCTGCGACCGACGCGACGCAACACGCACCACCCGCCGTCGCAGAACGTCTACGTCTACCACAAGCGTATCGATCTGAGCAAGTCGCATTTCCAGGGACGTGCGGTCCCGCTTGGCAAAGGTTCGCAGCCGGTCGGGGTCGCAGTCGGCCGCCTGGAGAGCGGGCTCCGGAGCCGCACTCCGCCGCGTGCACCCTCCCCCCTCGCTCGCGATATCGCGCACCGTGGAAACCGCTCGCCGCGGCTGCTTTCCACGAGGTTTCCCATCGAAGCACTCTCCGACCGTTCGATCGAGCGCGGACGGCGCGCGACCCGCCCGCCCGTTCGCCTGGACATGCAAAGTGGTCCCACCGCCAACGTTTTTCTCCATCCTCCATCCCACTCCCCCGTGCCGCAGCGGTTGCCAACCCGATCGTCAGCACCATCGTCTCGAATCCGAACGGGTATGGCGTGAACACGAAGATCGAAGTGCGTCAGGGCCGCGCTGGGCGGGGCCGCGCGGCGGAAATGGCTTCATCGCTGCGGCCTCGAACGGAGGCGAGTCCCCGGCTTTCGGCCGAAACGGGGACGGTCGCTGCTCAGGATCCGCATGGATTCAAAGGGACCGCAGAATCGAATACCGGACGCCGGTAGGGATTCATACGCCGCGAACGACCGAAAGGCCGCGTGCCACTGCTCTCGCGAGGTGCGGGTGGGAGCTGGAGCAAGGTGGGCGGCGGATGGGGTGCAGTCGAGGCCACGATCGGACGCGGGTGGGAATTTCGATGCGCATGCGAGTTGAGCGTTTCCTCGCGCCCGGCAGCAGGCCGTTTCGGCCGTCTGCGTACGGCTCGCGAAAGAAAGGGACGGGCTTCCTGCCGGGAGCAAGGGGTCGGCAGCCGAGGCCAGACCTGGGTCACCAGGTTTTTCGAGCAGGCACGAGCCGCAGAATGCGGCGCGGAGGCGTGGGGGAGAATCGCTCCCCTTCCTCTTGCAGCGACACGACCCGCAGACTACCCCTCTCCTCTCCGTCGGCGACCTCCCCTGCGACGCTGTAGCGACAAGGCGACGGCATTCTAGGCGACGTTTTGTGGGACCCCGTCCCTTTTTCTTCTCGCTCTCCTCATGCGGCAACCCCCCCTTCCCCCCCCCCATCCTCGGCACGCGAGCGCCCAGCATGGGCGCTCGCGTGAATGTGACGGTCCTGGACAAAAGCGGCAAGCCCCTGGATCAGAGGATCTCGAATCGTGCGTTGCGGAACGAGACGCGCGGGACGAAAGGGGAGGAGAGGGAGAGACGGCACGTTCAGCAACGCGCAAAAAGGAGCAGCTCGGGCGAAGAGGGTGGGCATGCGTGCGGGAGAAACGCACCGAGAACCGCCTGCTGCATTCTCTCATTCGTTCCCTTCTCTCTCGGCTTTGGCGCAGGCAACGACGTGCTGCGCGCCGCCTCTGGCAAGAAGGGGAGGCGCTGAGGCAGCTTGCGCGCACGGGGCGCGTTCGACGCCGACAAGGCGGCCTGCTGGTGGCGCACCATCGATCCGTCCTGGAGGGGCGACAACGTTGGCTTGCGGCGCACACCGCGTGGATGTGGCGTCTCTTTTCGCCGTTGCCTGGCCAGCCGCCGCTTCAGGGCGCGGGGGGTCGGCGCAGTTGGCATTCCGCAGAGGGATGCGTGTGACTGAGAGAATCAAAGGGCAGAGGAGCGGGGGACGGCTGATCTGGCGAAAAGCGCTCACGTCGTGCTTTCTCTCGGGATTATCAGCGCACGATTCTTTCACTCCACCACACGCCCCACAAACGGGTGCCCATTGCAAACCTAGGAGTCGACGGGCGGCGACGACCGGTCCACGGCGGTCTCGACAGGCGACGGCGATGCGGCGAGACTGCGAAGGATCGTGCCCTTTGCCGCGTCGCCCTCGTGGAAAGTGAGCTGCGGCTGCGCGATTTGGCGCTGGTTGGCTTTGCGCGATCGAGTCGCGGCGGTCGAGGGCGAGGGGCGTCACTTTGGCCTGCCGGCGGCAGCAAGACGCGTCGGGAAGGGTCGGCCATTCGACTTGGCCGACCACTCGATCCGAGGCGCGCGCCGCCGCATCCAAGCGCGCGTTTCGCGAGGCCGCTTGCAAGTGCCAGTGGCGAGACAGAGAGCGGCGAGACCGCCAACTGGTGGCCCGGGGCTCGCCGGCGCGAGGACGCGGGTGGGACTGGAACGTGCCTGTGCCGGTGGGGAGAGGGGAGAGACGCGCCTGGCGGCGAGGGGAGGGAGGGCGGGGAAAGTGCGGTGGGAGAGGTCCGTTCGCCGGCCGCGGCTGTCCCACGTGGGGCGCGGAGTCCGCGCTCCACCCCGCGCCTCGCCGCGCGCTGCGCCGCGCCGCGCGCCGGGTCGCGCTCGAACGAAGGCGGCCGGGCGCAACGCGACGATGCCCGCGCGCTTTTCATTCTGGCCGTGCAGGCCTCTTCGGCTGCGTTTCTGTCAAGATGGGAGCCTACGGTGCGCGGGACGATTCCGCGCTCCGTTTGCCGCGCCTGACGCGCCCCCGGCGCGCGCTGCGCGGCAAACAACTTCCGCCCCCACGCGTTGCATTTCCGCCTCCCACTCGTCCGTCTTCCCCTTTGTCCACCCCGCGATGCGCGCAGACGACCAAGAGCTCTTGGGCAACGCCCCCAACAGCGCTGGAACGTCGGCATGGCCGCTGCACATCGGGTGAGAACGACGGACGGCAGCAAACGAGCGCGCGGCATCGCGCCTCGACAGTTGCAGGCTGCGAACGCGTTGAAAAATCGGGGGGGGGGGGGGCTCCACCATTTTCCCGACCCCCTCTGTCGCCCCCCCCCCCCTATTTTCGTCCCTTGCCCTTGCCTCTTCCCCCCCGGGCATCTTCTAGTGGCCCCGCCGCGTCCCACGCCCCCGGCTCTCCTTCCCCCGCCCCCCGCTCCGCGTCCCCCGGCGCCCCTCTTCTCCCGTCCTCTGCCCTGCGCTCCCCCTCGCCTCCCGTCCTCCGCCCTGCGCTCCCCCCCACCGCCCTCACC
>PGFX01003488.1:0-11928 GCA_003612995.1 Prototheca bovis | reverse complement strand
CGCCACGGAGCGGGCGAAGCGCGCTGCCTCGCAAGGAGCCAACGAGAGCTTCCACGCCCCCCAGAGCCCCAGAGCCCCCCCCCCCCCCCCCCCCCCCCCCCCCGCCCCCCCCCCCCCCCTCCCCCCCCCCCCCCCCCCCCCCTCGCCACCCTCCCGTCCCCTCCCCTTGTGTGCCCTCCTCGCCGCCCCTCTCGCGTCCCGTTCCGTGTGCCCCTCCCCTTCTCGTCGCCCACCCCTTGCCGTGTTTGCTTTTCAACACCTCGCCGCCGCCCTTGCGCGTTCGTCGCCGACCCCCCGGCCTTGCCCGTCCGTGCGCTCGCCTGCGCTCTGCGCCGCCTCGCGGTTTGCGCGTCAACGCGCAAGCGTTCGCACGCTCGTTCGGGCTGCGTGTGCACTTCGTTTTGCGAACGCCGCCCGTCGTGGGATATGCGCTTCGGCGGCTCTGTTGCGCAGAGCGGCTCGAGGTGTGCCTAGGCAGGGACCTGGTGGGGAGTCGGGGTCGGCCGGGCGCCGGGGAGGTACCGGGGGCGGGGGCAGGTCGCGGCCAACGGGTCGCGGCCGGCAGCGGGGCCGCCGGCAGCGGAAATCGACCGAGGGGGCAGCCGGCGGTCGAAGACCGCCGGCTTGGGAACGCGGAGGAGAGCGTTCGCGCCGATGGCCCCCTGGCCGCGGGCGCCGTCGACGTCCCGCTGCCAGACGCCGCCGCACGCCGCGCGGCGCAGCGTCCCGTGGGAGTTGGCCGTCTCTTGGACGTGCTCCAGGCGCCGGAACGCGCCGCATCGCGAGCCGATCGTCGACGCGTTGTGCCCCGGGATGAAGAAACCGTGTAGCCCGCGCTTGCCGAGCGTGCGTCGGAACAGGGCGCGGACGTCGGCGTGGCGTTGGCTTGCGAAGGCGGCATGCCGTTTCGCCCGGGGCCCCGGCCCTCCCCGCTTCCTGACGCCCCTTCCTCTCACCGCCCTCCCCGCTCCCTTCCCTCCCTCCGCTCGCACCGTCCTCCTTCTCCCCCTCCCCCCCCTCCACGACCGGCGATCCCCGCGGCCGCAAAGCCGCGGCGCCGGACGAGGATGCGACGACGCGAGCGAACCACTCGCGCAAAAAATACGAGCGCGTTGGTCCGGCAACACCGGGCAACACCGGACTGCGTCGTTCGGGCGCGCGGATTGCGCGCCCCGGTCGTGCGCCCGCCGTATTCGGCGGGCGCCCGCCGCGCAATCCGCGCGCCACGGCATTCGAACGGCGATTCGACGTGCACACACCGAACCGAACCGCGCCCTCTGCGGCGCCCACCCGCCCGCCGCGCCCCGCGGGGGGCCCCGCCCGGGTGGCGTCTGCGCGGGACGCCCTCCGCGCACGGCGCGCCGGTCTAATAGCGCCCCCCGGGCGCCTGCGGGACGCCCCATGTCTCGGGGCGCCCCTCGGTGCCGCCCGGTGTTGCCGAGCCGACGCGCTCGTATTTTTTTTGCGCGAGTGGTTCGCTCGCGTCGTCGCATCCTCGTCCGGCGCCGCGGCTTTGCGGCCGCGGGGATCGCCGATCGCGGAGCTCCCCCAGCCAGTCCCTGCGCCTCCCGACCTCTTCGGCCGCGTCCTTCGCTCCCACCCCCCCCCGCCCGCGGCCTGGGCCGACCGATGCGCCTGTCCTTGTCCCCGGAATCCACGCGCGGGCCGAGGCTTGATCTTCCGCACGCCGTCGAGAGGCACTAGCTGGGGTGTCGAGTCGTCATGTCCGCTCGGATTAGCGTCGCGCAGGACCCGGAGCGGGCACCGCTCCGCCCCGAGGCCTCGGCGTTTGGCATCGACCCGGTTGCTCTGTTCGAGCTGAACGAGGCGCGTCCTGCGCGCGCGACCGCGCGCTTCGCTTTGCGTTTTGGCCTTGCGACGTCTTTATCGTTTGTGTTTTGGGCCGCGCGTCCGCGCGGCGACCGGCGCAGACGTGGGATTCGGACGAACGCGGCGAACGCGTTGGCGAGGGGCGGGGCCCGCCCTCGGGCGCTCCGAGCCGCGCCCCTCCCCGTCGGGCGGGCGCGTCGCGGCTCGGAGGAGGCGGAGCGGGGGGTGAGCAGGGCGAGAGCATGGGGGAGGGGGGGGCCGAGAGGGGGGAGGTTGGCGAGAGGTGGGCGGAAGCCGCGGCAGGGACGGGGCAGCGGGGCGCGGCAGGAGAGCGAAGGGAGGGGGGGGAAGCGCGAGGACGCGGGCGGCGGGAGGACGAGCGGGGAGGAGGGAGAGAGGATGTGAAAAAAAGGGGTGGATCGTTTGAGCTTCAGGGTGCGGGGCGCGGGGCGCGGGGCGCGGGGTGCGGGGTGCGTAGCACGGGGTGCGGGGCACGGGGTGCGGGGTGCGTTGCTCTTTTCGGCGACCTCTGCGGCGCCCGCTTCCCGCTCGCTGCGCCCTCCTTCTTGCTCGTTGTGCTCCCTTTCTTCCTTCCTTTCTTCCTTCCTTCTGTCTCTTTCTCCTTGTTCTTTCCAGTCGCCCGTCGCACCCGCCCACCCGCTCACCTCTCTCCCCGCTCCCCCCCCTTCCCTCCTTCCGTCCTTTCCTCCTATCTTCGCTTCTCTTTGCTGGCGCAGAACAAGTCGCTGGACGAGCTCGAGGCCCTTGGCGGGACGCGCGGTCTGGCGTCCAAGCTGGGCGTGGACCCCCACCGCGGCATCTCGTCCGGGGAGGCGGCGTCTCGCGCCGCGGCGTTCGGCGCCAACGTGCACGGCTCTCCTCCGCGCAAGTCGTTCTTCGCGCTGTGGGTGGGCAACCTGTCGGACGGCACGGTGATGATGCTGATGGCCGCGGCGCTGGTGTCGACGGTGATCGGCGTGGCCGTCAAGGCCGAGCGCGAGCAGAGCGCGTGGACCGAGGGCGTGGCCATCTGGGTGGCCGTGCTGATCGTGTCGCTGGTCGGCGCCGGCAACGACTGGCAGAAGGACCGGCAGTTCGCCAAGCTCAACGCGCAGCGCGAGAAGATCGACGTCAAGGTCCTGCGCGACAACCGGGAGACGTCCGTACCGCACACGGACGTCGTCGTCGGAGACGTGCTCGTCCTCGAGGCGGGAGACAGGCTCGTCGCCGACGGAGTGCTGCTCAAGGGGTTCGGACTCGTCGTCGACGAAGCGTCGCTCACGGGAGAGGCAGCGCCCGTCCACAAGGAGGCCTACGGCGCGCCGACCAGAGCCGCGCCCAACGGGGGCGAACGGGCCCCCCCCGCCGACGACCGGCCCCGGGGCGGCCCCCCGACCGCGCCCGCCGCCAAGCGCGGCCTCTCGCGCCTCGAGTCGCGACCCGCGTCGCGCGCGGGCTCGTCGCGCGACCGCGCCGACGGCGGCGGCGGCGACGACGACGACGACGGCAAGGCCGGAGAGATCCGCGCGCTCCGCGACCGCGGCGGCTCGCCCGCGCGCTCCAGCTCGGGCCCCGACGCCGCGTCGGCGCCGCGCCGCGCGGCGTCGTCGCACGCGCCGGACCCGTGGGTGCGCTCGGGCACGCAGATCTCCGAGGGGCAGGGCGTGGCGCTGGTGACGGCCGTGGGCGAGCACTCGGAGTGGGGGCGCACGCTCGCGCTGGTGCGCGGCGAGGCGGGCCCGACGCCGCTGCAGGAGAAGCTCGGCGTGCTGGCGACGGCCATCGGCAAGCTGGGCCTGGTGGTCGGCGTGGTCTGCTTTGCCGTGCTCATGATCCGCTGGATGATCGAGAACAAGGGCTTCCCGCTGAGCAAGTTTGACGAGGGGCCCCTCGAGTTTTTCATCTTCGCGGTCACCATCGTCGTCGTCGCCGTGCCCGAAGGCCTGCCGCTCGCCGTCACCATCTCGCTCGCCTACTCGATGGCCAAGATGGTCCAAGACCAGTGCTTTGTCCGCGTCCTCGCCGCCTGCGAGACCATGGGCGGCTGCACCACCATCTGCTCCGACAAGACCGGCACGCTCACGCAAAACCGCATGACCGTCGTCAACGGATGGGCGCCGGACGCAGACGAGGGAGCCGCCAAGCGCGACGACGCCGCGCGACGCGCCGCGCCCGCGCCCGCGCCCGCGCACGCGCCCGCGTCGGCCCGCGAGTGGCACCTGCCCGACCTGCACGCCATGCCACCGCAGCTGCGCACCGCCATCGTCGACAACATCGCCCTCAACTCCAAAGCCTTCCTCGTCGACGCAGACCCGACCGACGGCGACGACGCGGACGCGAGGGCGGGCGCGAGGGTGCCGGGCGTCGGGCCCGACGCGCCCGCGCCCGCGGCGCCGCCCGCGGGACTCGCGTCCTCGGCGCTCGGCGAGCCGCGACGCACGTCGCCCCACGTCAAGTTCATGGGCAACCGCACCGAGTGCGCGCTGCTGCTGTGGCTGCGCGCCGCGGGCGGCTCGTCCGAGGCGCTGCGCGAGGCCGCCTCGCGGCGCGACGCGACCGAGGCCGTGCTGGGCTTCAGCTCGGCGCGCAAGATGTCCTCGGCGCTCATCCACGCCTACCGCGAGGACTCGGACCCGGAGCGCGCGGGCGAGCCCCCGCGCGGCGTCTCGAGGCTGCTCGTCAAGGGCGCCTCGGAGATGGTCCTCGCGAGGTGCGCGCGCGTCGCGGTCGCCGGCCCGAGGCGCTCCGGCTCGATCAAGTCGGCGCGCGGCCCGTCCGTTCCCGCCGCCGGCGCGGCCGACGCGGCGGGCTCGTCGGCCGCCTCGCTGCTGGCGTCCGAGCCCATCTCCGAGGCGCGCCGCGCCGAGCTCGGGGCCTGGATCGAGCGCCAGGCCAAGGCGGGCCTGCGCGCGCTCGCGCTCGCGTCGCGCGACGTCGACCCGCCCGAGGCGGCTCGCATCGTGGCGCTCGCGGCCGCGGGCGGCGCCGACAGCGTCGCGCCCGAGGACGCGCCCGAGCGCGACCTGACGCTGCTGTGCCTGGTGGCCATCCAGGACCCCCTTCGCCCCGAGGCCGCCGAGGCCGTGCGCACCTGCCAGCGCGCCGGCATCTTCGTGCGCATGGTCACGGGAGACAACGTGCACACCGCCTGCTCGATCGCGCGCCAGTGCGGCATCCTCGCGCGCGAGGGCGGCGCCGCCGGCGCCGCCGGGCCCGGCGCCGCGGCCGCCGCGGTCGCCGTCCCCGCCGCCGACGCGCCCCCGCGGCCGCTGCCCGGCGCGCCGGACGAGCCCGCGCCTCCCGGGGGCCTCACGGCCTCGCTGTCGTCGCTGGGCACCTCGGCCCGCCGCGAGGGCGGTGCCTCCGCGCGCGACGAGGAGGCGCCCCCGCCGTGGTGCGCTGTGCCGGGCGACCTGGTGCTGGACGGCCCGACGTTCCGCGGCATGGCCCGCGAGGACCTGCTGCGCGCGCTCCCGCGCCTGGCGGTACTGGCGCGCTCGACGCCGCGCGACAAGCACCTGCTGGTGACGACGCTCAAGGAGCTGGGCGAGGTGGTGGCCGCGACGGGCGACGGCACCAACGACGCGCCCGCGCTCAAGGCGTCGGACGTGGGCCTGGCGATGGGCCGGTGCGGCACCGAGGTGGCCAAGGAGGCCGCGGACATCGTCATCCTCGACGACAACTTTGGCTCGATCGTGGCGGCGGCGCTGTGGGGCCGCGCGGTGTTCTGCAACATCCGCAAGTTTCTGCAGTTCCAGCTGACCATCAACGTGGTGGCGCTGGCGGTCGCGTTCGCGGCCGCGGTCAGCAAGGGCGAGACGCCGCTCAACGTGCTGCAGCTGCTCTGGGTCAACCTGATCATGGACTCGCTCGCGGCGCTGGCGCTGGCCACCGAGCTGCCCGACCCGGACCTGCTCAACGCGCCCCCCAACGGCCGCTCCGAGCCGCTCATCGACGCGGCCATGGCGCGCCACATCATCGTGCACGGCCTCTACCAGCTCGCGTGGCTGCTGGGCCTCTTCTACGGCCTCCCCGCGCTCGGCTGGAGCCGCTACTCGGCCCCGGACCGCGACGCCTTCCCGTCCGAGGAGGACTACGACGACGCCGTCGAGTCGGCCGCCCGCCACGCCAACTCGGTCGTCTTCAACACCTTCATCTTCCTGCAGCTCTTCAACCAGATCAACTCGCGCCGCATCGACGACCGCTACGACGTCTTCAAGGGCCTCCACCGATCCACGACCTTTTTGGCCGTGCTCCTGAGCTGCGCCGCCTGCCAGGTGCTCATCATGTTTGTCGGCGGCCGCTTCTTCAAGGTCAAGCCCCAGAACGGCTACGAGTGGCTCGCCGCCATCGGCATCGGAGCATCCGAGCTGCTCGTCGCGCTCATCGACAAGTTTGTCGCGCATAGGAGGACCAGGAACGCCGACGTCGAGCGGGCCCTCCGCGCCAGGGCCTACTCGCCCAACGGCCGGGCCTACGTCGAGGGCGACGGCGACAGGCACTACCGCGAGCACTGGTGGGAGGTGCTCAAGCCGCCTCCTCCGCCCGAGGTCCGCGAGCGCAGGCGCAGGAGGCGCGCCGATGCCATCGACGCCGCGCGCAGGGGCGTGCACCGCTCCCGCGACGCCGAGCTCGGCCTCCAGGGCGCCAGCAGAGAAAACTCGGTCGCCGCCGCCGCGGGCGCCTTTTCCGCCCCCGCAGCGGGACCGGGAGCCGCAGGCTCGCTCTCCCCGGTGCCCGCCGCGGGCCTCGCGCCCGCCGTCGTGGCCTCGCCGGCCGTCGTGCCGCGCGCGGCCTCGGAGGGGCCGCCGAGCGGTCGCAGGACCGGCTCGCGCCCGCCGCGCCCGACGCCGGGCTCGGCCGCGCCCGACGACTCTGACGAGGACGGCGACGGCGGCGACGCCGACCAGGCGCGCTCCCTCGTCCACCCGTGAGTCGCTCGGGTTTCCGAGGTGGAAGGAGAGCGAGCGCCGAGCGGACGAGCGGCGGAGGGTGCGCGGCGGGACGCGTGGGCCGGCCTCGGCGGGGCGGCGAGACTGCCGGGCGTGACCGAGTGATCCAGCCCGCTCGTCTCCTGGCGACGCGGCGCCGACGGCCCCGCGCCCGTCGTTTGCGTCGCTGCAGCCCGGATTAGAAGAGGGAGAGGCGCTCGGTTTCACACCGAGATGCGCCGAGTCGAGAGGCGACGGCGAACGGCGCCGGGTGCAACGACCTCGCGCACCGCCGCCCGTTTGTCTCTCTGCGCTCGTCTCGGCGGCCTCAGACGGCCCAGACGCGCCCCCACCGCGCTCGGTCCCGCTCGCTTTTTCTCCCCAGCACCACGTTCGACCCAGTGCGTCCATTCTCACCGTGCAGCGCTCTACCGCCTGGCTCTCTATCCCGGCTTCCCCGCGCTCTTCTCCGCTCCTGCCTCGCTCGTGTTCAATCCCCCCCCGCACCCCCCCGGTTCCCTCCCTCCTTCCTCTTCCCTCCCCTCCAGGCGTCTCGATCCGCGCCTCTCTGCGACGCGTGCCTCGTCTCTCGTCTACCCTCGTGCCCACAACGGGCGCGGCGTCGTAGAGAGACGCGGACCGAAGCGCCTGACGCCCGTTGGACGGACGAGCGGTCGACCTGAGCGCGACTGCGCCGAGGGGCAGAGGGAGAGGCGGAGGGGGGAACGCTTGCGTTCTCTTCGCGCTCCGCGCTGGGGCGGGCGCGCGGCCCGAGGGCTGCGCGCTGCGATGTCGTCGACAGCTTCGTCCGTCCCGCGCACCGGCGTGCATCCGTCGCCTCGTGTCTTTGCTCTTCTCGTGCCTTCGGAAGAGCCAGACTCTTTTCGACTCGAGTCGAAAGGCTCCCTTCGCGATCGCCTCGTAGCCCCCCTTTCTTTCCTGCAACCACAACGGGGGCACGGGGCTGCGGCGCGCGTCGACGCGCCGCCGCGGAGCGCCGGTCGGGGGAACGAGCGGGTCGGCGGGGGCGCGGAGGGACAGATAGGGTAGCGTCCCATCCGAAGAGACTTTGGCGTTTGTGGCGTCGCGGGTCGAGTCGACGGGGGACGGGGGAGAGCCGGGGATGGGGGGGAGGCGAGGTCTGCACGGGGGGGGGGGGGGCGAAATCGTCGGCGGAAAGCGCGCATGAGGCGAGGCTGCGCAAGCGACGAGAGACGGAGGATGCCATGCGCGCGGACTGCGAGGGACACGCGACGATGGAACCGGCAAATGGTGCGGAACGCGGACGAGGCACCCAAACGGGGAGATTGGCCCTCTTTTGGGCTCGTTTTTAGAGCTCTTTCGAGCTTCTGCCCTTCCTCACTGCGTCGCGCCCTGCAGCCCTGCGCGTTGCCCTCTTCCCCTCTGTCGCTCTCTTGCTCGGCGTACAGAAACCGTTACACGTTTGCGACCTCGCGGGGACGCAGGTCGGGGTTGGGGAGGGGGCCAGAAGGGGGGAGCGAGAGCCCAGCGAATGAGGCGAGCGACCTGCGTTCAGAAACGCGCGGTCTCTCGCGGCTGCGCTCTGAACTGGGTTGCCCCCCCCCCCCCCACCCCCTTCCACGCGTTGAAAAACGCGCGAAGAGGCGGGGACGGAAGCGACTGAACGGATAGCGCGGCGATCGCCCGGTCCGCGGCTCGGCGCCCCATCGATGCCCCCACCCCCGACCTCCAGTCCCGACCCGCCCGCCTCGCAGACGCAAACACCCGTTTTCCCAGTCCCCACGTCTTCGGCGCCAGCGTGCGCAGGGGGCAAAAGGAGTGCCGAAAGGGCGGCCGAAAGGGGGTCGGGCAACGGTCGGCGCCGTCGGGGGGAGCGCCTCCGGCCTTCCTGGCGGCGGCGGCGGCGACCTCTTTTCTTGGTCGTCGCCTCCTGGGGCTCCCCAGGACGCGCGCGGTTTTGGTCGTCGCCTCCTGGGGCTCCCCAGGACGCGCGCGGTTTTGGTCGTCGCCTCCTGGGGCTCCCCAGGACGCGCCGCATCCGTTTGCCTTCAGCCCCGCTCCTCCCCCCCCCCCCCTGCCCCCTTTGTCCGTCCTCGCGCGTCCGTGTCCCTGCGCTGCGTTTCGGCTGGTTCTACTCGGTCTTGGCGTCGTCGATCTTGATGAGCGAGGGCTCGTAAAAGTCGGGTGCCTGGTAGCCGAGGAGGTTGATGAAGGTGGCGGTGACGTTGGCGAGGCCCGGGTCCTTGACGTCGGCCTCGAGGGAGACGTTCTTGGGCAGTCCGGGTCCTCCGATGGCAACGCCGACGGGGTTGAGGGTGTGCGAGGTGAGCGGTTCCGGGGTTCCGTCGGCGGAGAGGACGGGTTCTCCGGTCTTCTTGTCGCGCTTGACCATGTCTTCGCAGTTGCCGTGGTCGGCGGTGACGAGGTAGATGCCTCCGACCTCCTCGATGGCCTTGAGGATCTGTCCGAGGGCCTCGTCCGTGTCCTTGCACGCCTCGATGGTGGCCTCGAGGTTTCCGGTGTGTCCGACCATGTCCGGGTTGGGGAAGTTGCAGCGCACGACCTTGTAGGTGCCCGACTTGATGGCCTTGATGACGTCGCGGGCAATCTCGTGGCTCTTCATGGCGGGCTTGGCGTCGAACGAGATGCCCGTGTCCGAGTGGATCTCGTCAAACTTCTCGAGCTTGGGGTCGAGGTATCCGGACCGGTTTCCGTTCCAGAAAAAGGTGACGTGTCCGATCTTCTGCGACTCCGAGCACGCGAAGACCGAGATGCCAGAGGCGATGAGGTACTGCTCCGAGGCGCGCTCGATCGAGGGCGGGGGCACGAGGTAGACGGCGGGGAGCTTGAGCTCTCCGTCGTACTGCATCATGCCGGCAAAGGCGACCTTGGGGTGGCGCTTGCGGTCAAAGGCCGTAAAGTCGTCGTACTCGATGGCCTTGGAGAGCTCGATGACGCGGTCCGCCCTAAAGTTGAAGATGACGACGGCGTCGCCGTCCTCGACGGGGCCGACGGGCTTGCCCTCGGCGTCGACGACCACCCAGGGGTCGACCTGCTGGTCCGAGACGGGCTTGCCGTTCCAGCCGAGGCGCTTCTTGAGCTCGGCCACGCCCGCGACCGGGTCGACGAACGTGTCGGGCGCCTCGCCCAGCACGTGCGCGTAGTAGCCGCGCTTGACCACGTCCCAGTCCGAGTCGTAGCGGTCCATCGTCACCTTCATGCGACCGCCGCCAGAGGCGATCAGCACCGACGAGCCCGGAAACTCGCCCTCCCACTTCTTGCAGTCGCCCGTCAGGCGCTCCAGCCACGACACGGCGGTGTCGTCCTGGCAGTCGCGGCCGTCGTGCAGCACGTGCAGGCGGATGCGCTTCACGCCGTGCTGCAGCGCGCCCTCCACCAGCTTCTGCAGCTGGTCGTAGCGCGAGTGCACGCCACCGTCCGACAGCAGGCCGATCAGGTGCAGCGTGTGCGACGTCGCCGCGGGCGCGATCGTCTCCCACCCAGAGTAGTCCCAGATCGCGCCGCTGTCCAGAGCCTTGTCCACGCACTTGGCGCCCTGGTCCACGATCTGGCCCGAACCAAGAGCGTTGTGCCCGACCTGAACGAAGACACGGAACGGATGGGGGGGGGGGGGAGGGCGAGGACGGAGAGGGGGGCGAGCGGAGGACAAGGACGGAGAGGGGGGCGAGCGGAGGGGCGGAGGGCGAGGACGGAGAGGGGGGCGAGCGGAGAGCGAGGGGAGGGGCGGAGGGCAGCAGGAAGGGGAAGGGGGCCGGAGAGAAGGGAGGGGCGAGGCCCCCCCCCCCTCTCCATCCCCCCCTTCCTTCGCCTTCCCTCGGGCGCCCCTCCGCTCGGCGCTCGGATCACCGAGGCCAAGACGGGGGGAGGGGGGGGCGCCGCGCGGGGAAGAGGAGAGCTGGCGCCGCGCGGGGCCCTTTTAGCGCGAGCCGCGCGGATCCGCAGGCAGCACAACTTGGAGCGGCGTACGGAAAGGCAGCGAACGGCGCCGAGGGCGGATCGAGCGGGGACTGACCCGAGGCCCGAGGCGCGAGGAGCCGCAGAGGGGCGCAGGGCCGCGCGGGCGCTGCCGATCGGACGGGCGCTGCCGCTCCCGGCGGGGAAAGGAAAAGGGGAGGTCGGCCGCCTCGACGCGCCTTCCCCCACGCCGCCGCGGCCCGGGGCCACCCCCCCTCCCTCCCCCCGACACCCCCGGCCTCGCCACGGAGCGGGCGAAGCGCGCTGCCTCGCAAGGAGCCAACGAGAGCTTCCACGCCCCCCAGAGCCCCAGAGCCCCAGCCCCACCCGCGCCCCGCCAGCTCGCTCCCCCCTCCCGCTTCCACCCCCACGCCCTTACTACCTTCCCCCCCCCCCCCTCCCCCCCCCCCCCCGGCCGCGCCCGCGGCGCTCGCAACCCAACCCACCCGGGCGCGCGGCGCAAACCGCGCCCGTGCTCGCGCGAATCAACCCGCGCACCTCAGAGTTGCCCATGTCGCCGTTCGAGGGCAGACCCACGTAAGGGCCGTGCGCCTTGACAAGGCGGTAGTGGCGCGGCGCAGACTCGCGCAGGGCGTCCATGGTCGGGGTCGGCGCGACGTACGCCGCGTTGTACTTGTCGTGGTACTTGGACTCGCCCCATCCGTCCAGAACCTGCGAGCGGAGCCGCGATCGGCACGCGAAAGGTCGGATCGAGCGCGCGCGAGCGGCCAACCCCTCTCCTCCTTCCCCGGGGGCCCCGAGAGGGCGACGCCCACCCGACCTCGCGCACGCGCGGGGGCCCCGCGCACGGACCGCTCGCCCGCTCGCCACCGCCGCAGTCGCGCAGGGTCGCGACCACGAGAGCGCGCACGCACGCAGATCAGGAGAGGCTTGGTCGGGTGGGGGATGCCCGGGAGGTCCTTGAGCTGGAAGAGCGGACCGAGGTCCACCTGCTCTCCCTTCGCCTTCTTGGCGACGCGAGGCATGGTCCCGCGAGGCGAACGGCGGTCGCGCGCGGCGAGCGAGGAACAAGAGGGATTGCGTTCGGATATCTCCGAACGAGCTCGATACGAAAGTCGGATACGCCCGTCGCCGCCGCGGCGCGAGCCAAGGACCCCGAGCGACGCGGCGCGCGCGGGGCGAGCGGGGGAGCGGGGGAGCCGGGCGCGCCGCGGCGCGGGCGCGCCGGCGCGCCGGAAGGGCCCTCCCA
>PGFX01003477.1:0-11929 GCA_003612995.1 Prototheca bovis | reverse complement strand
CTCGCCACGCCCGCAGCGTCCCTTGGCCTTCTCCTCACCGACTCCCCCCCCCCCCCCGCCTCCCTCCCTTTGTCTTCCTCGCTCCGCCGTCTGCGCTTTCGTTCTTCCACGCGCGAGTCCGCGTCGCGCCCGCGCCCCTCTTTTTCCCGCTCGCCACGCCCGCAGCGTCCCTTGGCCTTCTCCTCACCGACTCCTTTCGCGCCCACGTCGCTCTCGCCGGTCCGCCGACGCCGCCTTTCTTCGACCCCGTGGCCCCGCAAAGCGCCCTCTCCCTCTCCGTTCTCGATGCTTCTGTAACGCTTGCCCGTCGCCTCCCCGCGCAGACGGACACGGAAGCGATCGTGTGCAGCACGCGGGGGGGGCAGGGGTTTTCCCCACCATTTATTTATTTATTTATTTGGTTTCCATGCATTTTCGCGTGTTTTTCCCCTTGTTTTCCCTTGTTCGCACGCCCCCCCCATGCGTTGCGCCGCGCCACGAAAGCAGAGCGCTCGGATGCGTAGCCACGCCAGTCTCGCCGATTGCCCACACACCCCTCCGTTCTGCCCTCCCAGATCAAAGTCAGTTACGGTGGCGGGGACCGGCCGCCGATGGGGGCCAGACGCAGCGGATGGCGGGAGGGCGGGAGAGTTTGGCCCGACGTGCGATCGAGGGGCCCGGGCCAAGCCTGGGCCTCTTCGCAGAGCGCGGGATGCGGAGTGGCGTGGGGATCGCGCCGACACCCTGGAGCCGGCGAGTCTCCGACGCCGCGCGGCGCGCTTCATCGGCCGCGGTCGCTCGTGAGTCCCCGGAACCGGGCCACGACGGCGCTCATGTCGCGCTTCTTGCCGCCCGCGCTACCCAAGCGCGAGGAGAGCGGCGGGGCGTTCTCGGCGCCCGGGGCGCTCGACGAGACGGCAAAGGAAAGCTGCGAGGTCGCCGGTGAGGCGGCGAGGAGCGCGCGCCCCGCCGCCGACGGCGTCGAGATCGGATCGTCGCCACAGCCCGGAGCGGTCGACGCCAAACCGGTGGGGAGGACGGGGTCGCCGCCGGGCCGGTGTGGCTTTTCGATGGACAAAGCGGCGCCGCCCGCGCCGCCCTCGTCCCGCCCCACCCCTTCGTCGGCCACGGCCGGGTCTCCCGGGCGTGCCTCCCCGGCTTGCTGAGAGGGCCAGCCCGAGAACGAGGCGGCCGGAGACGGCTCTGGGTGCGTCGAGGCGCCGGCGCCCGCTCCTGCGCGCTCCCGCTCGCGGCGCTCGCGGCGCTCGCGGAGCAGCCGCTCGGCGCTCGCGACAGAGCCCCTCGGCCTCCCCTCTGCGGGCAAAGGCCGCCCGAACCGCGACCGGAGCGCGTGCGCGGCCGAGAGCACCGACGCCGGCCCGCGTGGCGTCGAGGTCGGCGGGCGCGAGGGCGGACGCGCGGGAGCGGCCCTGGAGGCCGTGGAGAGGGAGGACGCGACGTCTGGCGCCCGGGGGGCGGCGGAAAAGCACGGCAGGGCGTCGGGCACCCGGGATGCAGTGGAAAAGCACGGCCGGGCGTCGTGCACCCGGGAGACGGCCGAGCACGCGGGCCCGCTCTCGGGTGCCCTCGAGGTGGCCGAGCGCGCCGGCTCGTCGCCGCCTGGCGCGCGGGAAAAGGCAGAGCACGACGATGAGCTCGGCCGCGCTCTGCTCTGGCGCGCGAGCGCCGGAGTGGGCTCCTCCGAGTCGCCCACGATCGCCGAGGGGCTCGCGGCCGCGGCGGGAGGAGGCACCAGAGCCGCCGCCGCTCCTGCGGCGGCGGGCCGAGCGAGGTCGAGGCAAAAGGGCGGGACGTCGTCGCGCGCGCTCGCGTCGTCGCCTCGCGTCCTCGCGCGCCCTTGATCCGCGGCCGCCGCGGACCCGTCGTCGGAGAGCGCGGCCGAGAGCCAGGCCGTGGGCGAGGGCGTCGCGGAGGCGCCGTGCAGCTCCAGCGGGGACAGCGACGGGATGGGAGAGTACTCGGGAGCGGGGGCCGCCGACGGCGCCTGAGAGGTGGGGGCGTCGCGCGCCGGAGAGGAAACCGCAGGCAAAAGGGACACCGACGTCTCGCGCGAGACTCTCGTGCCGCCCGCGTCCGCTCCGCCCGCGCATCGCCCGCCGCGCTGGGCCTCGCGCACCCGCGCCTTGGCCTCCCCTCTCTCGCCTGCTTGGTCCCGCTCGAAGGAGAGGCCCGACCGCATCCGCTCCGGCAGCTCGTCGCTGTCCCCGTCCTCCTCCCGCCCCTTGCGCGTCGCGCCCCGAGACGCGAGCGGCGGAGAGGGCAACGGAGGCGGGTGTGCGCCCGGCGGCGGCAGGAACGAGTGCGGAGGCCGCATGGGCGGCGAGCGCAGCCCGTCGGCGTCTCGCGAGAGAGCGGCGGGGCGGGCGGTCTCGGACGGCGACCTCTCGCAGCGAAAAGGCGCCGGTCGAGGGGCGGGCGCGTCGACCTCCGTCGCGGAGGAGGACGCGTGGCGCGACGAGCGGCGGCGGGAGGCGAGCGACGGCTCGGGCGGGGGCAGCGGGGCGGGCGAGGGCTGCGTCGGGGCGACGCGCGAGCGGGCGGCCGAGGAGAAGCGCGCGGGCGAGGCCTGGTGCGGCTGCAGGCGCGAGCGCGCGGCGAACGCAAAGTGGGCGTCTGCTCGCGGGAAGAAGCGGGAGCTCGGGAGCGGCGCCGACGCGACCGAGGGCGAGTCGCAGGCGGCGGCACGGTCGAACGAGGGCTCGGGAGCATCTTGGTCTCGTCCGGGCCGCGCGCGGTCAAAGGAGACAAACGAGGTGCCGTGGCCGGCGCGATTGAAGGTAACCTGCAAAGCGGTCGCGGTCGAGTGCGCTCCCCCTCGATCTCGCAGCGCGAGGCGCTCCCGCGCCCGCTCGCGCTCCCGCTCGGCGTCCCGCTTGGCGTGCCTGTGGCCGGTCCGGCCGGCAGGAGCGCGGGACGCGGCCTCGGCCCGCAGCGCGGCGGCTGCAGCGTTCCACGCGGCGCGCCGGGCGGCCAGAACGGCGGTGGGATCGAGCACGAAGCCTTGCGGAGCAGGCGCGGAGGGGGCGTCCGGAAAGTCGACCCGATCGGGCGACGTCGGCGCCGCAACCAGGGCCAGGGCGCGCTCGGCGGCGGCGGCGGTCGCGGCGGAAGACTCGGGGTAGGCCGAGGACTCGATCTTGCCTGCCTGCTGCGCACTCTCCTCCTTCTCCTCCTCCTCCTCCTCGCCCCCTCTGCCGTCCGTGCGGCCCCGCGGATCCGCACGCCCGTCGACCTCGGTGCTTCGGAGGGCGTCCCCGAGCGCGGCAAACTCCTTCTGCCAGTCTCCCTTTTCCAGCAGCACGCGCTCCAGCCGCGCGGCTGCCGCTAGCGCCGACAGCGGAGGCGGCGACGAGGCCGAGGAGGAGGGAACGGCCGCCGAAAGGGAGGGGGGAGCGGCCGCCGCCAGGGGGGGAGCGGCCGTCGAAAGGGAGGGGGGAGCAGCGGAAGAGTCGAGCGACGGGGAGGTCGAGGGGAGGAGCGCGGCGACGGCGTGCCGGGACTGGGCGCGGAGGAGCGAGCAAGAGGCCGACGGAGAGTCGGCCTGCGGAGAGCGCGGCGCCTTGGCGCGGTCGTGGCCGGCCTCGGCCGCAGCCTCGGCGACGCCGAGCCCTCGTCGCGCCGCGCCGGCGTCGCGAGCCCTCTTTTCGCCCGCTTGGCAGCCGGCGGTCTCCGAAGTGCCCTCCGCGTTCCCTCCCGATTCGCCGGCCGGGCGCTCCCCTGGCCGCTCGCCCCGCTCGCGGACCTCTTTCGTCTTGCCCTCCTCGACGGCCGTCTCGGCGAGCTCGGTCAGCAGCCGCACGACGCGGTCTCCCGACGCCGAGGCGTACGTGACCGGAAACCCGACCGCAGCGCGGCGCGACACCGCGCCGCGGGAGGAGAGCGCGCCCAGAGCGCGCGCAAAGCCGCCGCGCAGCCGCCGGGCCGCCTCGGCCGTCGTGGGCGGAAAGGCCAGGGGCGGCGGCCGGAAGGGCACCCCCGCTGCCGCCGCTTCGGCCTCGGCGGCCGCGGACGCGGGCAGCCCAAGGTCCCCCGCCAGGACGGCGTCATCGTCCGCGACGCCGAGCAGCTCCAGCAGCGAGCGCAGCGCGGCGTCCAGCGCGGCGGGCGCGGGGCGGAAGAAGAGCTCGGCCGAGGGGCGCGGGAGAGGCACGCCCAGCGACGAGAGGAGCCCGTCCAGGCGGACGCACGCCGCCGCGTCCGGCATGGCTCAGAACGGAAGCGAGTCTACGACAAACGTGGAGAGAGAGAGAGAGAGAGAGAGAGAGAGAGAGATGACGAGAAGTGTGAGGTCGGCGGGGGGAGCAGGCCGGGCCGCAGCAGAGGCGGGCAAAGAGGAGCAGGGGCAGCTCGGCGGGCCTCCAGCGAGCCGTCCCCGCCTCTCCCCCTCTCCGGCGCTCGCGCCCAGCGCGTGCTGGCACCAGGTCTGCGGAGAGAAAAAAAAAAGCCGATCGCGTCCCCGCCCATCCTTCTCGCCTCTTCCCTCGCCGCCCCACCAGCACCGCACGCCGCACGGCTCGCGCAGCGCCCGCCTCGCCTCCCGTCCCCCTCCCGCTGCCCCTCCGTCCTCCTCTCCCTCCTCCCCCTCCCCCGTCTGCTTTTTCGGAGATCGAACGCGCTCCGCTGCCGGTCGCTCGACCGGGGGCCCAGCTCGCCGCGCAGGCGCGATTTCGCGCGCGTGCCGACCTCGCACGCAGCTGCAAAAAATCGGCACCCGGGCCGATCCGCGGCGCCGCGCTGCGACGGTCCGCGCGGCCTCGCGCACCTCGCGCGACTCCGCGCCCTCTCCTGCGCGGGGGCCCGGCCGGGCGCGGCCCCCGAGACAGAGGGCCGCCGGGCGCCGCGACCCCTCTCGCGGCGGTGACTCGTCGCGACCGACGGCGGCTCGAACGACGGCTCGAGGCGACGACCTCGGGTCGAGGCAGCGGCGCGCGACGCGCCGAAGAGGGTCTGGGCGCAGCCGCCGCGCGCGCGCCCGCCGACCCGGCGGCCCGCCGCGACCGCACCGCGCCGCGGACCCCCCACGTGGATCCGCCGGTGCTCACGCCGCCGGCGGAGCCCGGAGGTGCCACACGCCCGGCTCGGGCGTTTGTGCCCCCTCCATCGACCACGGGAGTCTCTTCGGCACGTCTTGCGCCCTTGCCGCCCCCCGCGCCCGCACCCGGCGGCGCGCGTGGGCTCCGGCCGCACCCGGTCGGCGCCCCACGCCCCCTCCCCCTCCTGCACCCTCTTTTTTCCTTTCCTCCGTCCCTCGCACTGCTCCCCCCGCTCCCCCTCCGTCCCCCGTCTCTCCCTCCGTGCCCCCCGCTCCCCTCGCCTCCCGCGCCGCGTGGCGCGGCGCGCACCTCTCCCCCCCCCTCCCCCCCCCCACCCCCGCGTCTCACCGCGCAGCGCTTTCCTCGCTGGGGTGCGCTGCTCGGCGTTCCCGTTCGGTCTCTCGGGAATTTTCTCCGCGGTTGGAGGGATTCGGTGTGTCGCCGCCCTCGGGGCAGGATGCGCCTGCGTCCACGCGCCTGTTCGATTGCCCGAGCGGCCGCTCCCCGTCCCCCGGCGTCGCCCTCGCCGCGCGTGGTCTGCGTCTGAGCACCGTACCCGCCTGCTACGTTGCTCGTGAGGCGCTCGGCGCCTCCACCGCGCCGCGATGTCGTGGCGTGGGCCCCAAAGCGGGCCCGCCCCCGATCTGGCGCCCGGGTCGGCCGCGCGCCCCTGCGCGCACGGACTCGTGCAGCGCGAGCGCGTGGTTGGATTCGCGACCCCTTCTTCCGGTGGCTCTCCCTGCAGCGACGCCGGTCTTGCGGCCGCCCACGACGACGCTGACCGCGTCGCCGCTGCTCCCGGTCTCTCGGCTCCGCCTGCGCCGCAGCAGGCGCAGGCGCAGCGGCCCGTCCGCTCCCTCGCCGGAGGCTCGCTCGGCCGCGCGCTGCAGGAGCGCAGCGCCTCGGGCGGCCTCCCCTCGCTCGGCCTGCGCCTGCGCCTGCCCGCGGCGGGCGGCGGCGAGGCGCGCGCGCCGTCCTCGTCGTCCGCCGGCGCGGCCGCGGGCGCCTCTGGCCTCTCGCACGTCTCCCCCGCGCCGCGCCCTGGCTCGGCGTCGTCGAGCTCGCACGCCACGCCCTCGAGCTGCGGCTCGCGCGGCCTGGCCTCGCCCGTCGGCGCCCGCCCCCCTTCCCTCGCGGCGGCCCCCTCCGCGCCGCCGCCGCGCCGCGGGGTCGCGTCGCCCACGTCCGCCGACGCCCCTCCGCTGCCTCGCGCCGGCGGCGCGGCGTCGCCCGCGCTCGAGCGCGCCCGCGCCGGCGGCGCGCTCTCACCGGCCCCTGGCGCCGCCCCGCGCGGGGCGCTCTCGCCGCGCGGCGGCCCCGGCGCGGTCGAGCGCTCCGGCGGCTCGACCTCGGCGCTCGGCCTGCGGCCCGGCGCCCCGTCGCCTCGCGGACTCTCGCCTCGGCGCCCTCCGGCGCCCCCGGCCGCCTCGCCGACCGTCGCGAGCGCCTCGGCGTTCGCCGGCGCCGGCGCCGGCGCGTCGGCCTTTGCGGGCGCGCCCGCGTTCGGCTCGTCGTCCAAGCTGGGCGCGGCGTCTCGCGTGCCGTCCCGCGTGGGCGGCTTTGGCGTCGGGCACGCGCCCCCGTCGTCGTGGGAGCGCCGCCCCCCCGGCGAGAGCGCCTCGCGCGCCGGCTCTGGTTCGCTGGACATCCCAAAGCCCTCGCGCCACCGCTCCTACCTGGCCCCCTTTGCCGACACGCCCGAGGACATCGCGCGCGCCGCCGAGGCCGTGGCACTGAGCCTGGCGCTCGCCGGCGAGGCCGCCTGGACCGGCACGGGCGTCGGCGCCACGCTGCGCCCCGGAGACCGCTGGGGCGCCATGCCCCTGCCGAGCCGCACCATGCCCGGCTACGTCGCGGCCGTCCACGCAGCGCCCGGCCGCCGCGGCGCGCCCCCGTCCGCCCCGCTCTCTCCCTCCACCAGCACGCCCGTCTCGCGCTCTCGCACGCCCGTGCACGACCTCGGCCTCAACGCCAGCGCGAGCCTCGCCGCCGCCGCCGCCGCCGCCGCCGCCGCAGCCGCGGCAGCGGCAGCGGCCGGCACGCACCACCTCTCGGCGCCGTCGACGGCCGCCTCGTCGGCTGCCTCGCAGCTGTCCGCGCAGCACGCGCTGCACGCGATGCACGGATCGGCACACGCCACGCCGCGCGCGCCCTCGGCGCTCGGCGCGCCCTCGCCGCTGGGCGGGCCCTCGCCGGGCGACCCGGACGCCTTTGCGACGCCCTTTGCGGGCTACGACCCGGCCGCGGCCGCCATCGAGGCCGCCGCCACCGCCGGGTTCGCGGCCGCCGCGCGCTCCAAGCAGCAGCTGCAGCAGCAGCAGGGGGCCGCGCTGCCGCGCCCGGGCATCGCCGGCAGGCGCACCAAGTCGTACTCGCACGATGCGGCCGACCCGCGCTCGGTCGCGTTCGCGGGCGACCCGGGCGCGCGCGCGGCCGCGCTGGCTGCCGCCGCGGGCGAGGGATCGACGCCGCCACGCGCCGACGCGCTGGACGCCGCCACGGGCACGCTCCCGAGCAACGGGCCGTGCCCGCGCGTGGCCTCGGACACCGCGGCGATCGCGGGCCGCGCGCGCGTGCGCGTCTCTCTCGCCCTCCCGCCCGAGCAGGGGCCCGCGCAGGCCTCGTCGCACCCGCCCTCGTTCGAGCTCCGGCGCGCGCACTCGTCTGGCGCGGCGCTGCGCGACGGCGCGCGTGGGGGCTCGTTCTCGCGCGTCCGCTCCGCCGCGACGACCGGCGGCGGCGACGACGAGCGGGGGGCGCGGCGCCTGGCGCTGCTGCGCGCGCGCAGCGAGCCGCCGCTCGAGGAGGGCGCGTTCGGCACGCTGCCGTCGGGCTTCTCGGCCGCGCTCGAGGCCGCCAAGGGGCCGCTCCCCGCGGACGCCGACAGCCACGTGGCTGCCTGGGCGCGCATCCGCAGCTCGCACGACATGGCGGCCGCGGCCGCGGCCGCGGCCGCCGCGACCTCGTCGGCGCTCTCGCAGGCGCACTCGACGTTGCTGCCGCAGGAGGCGGCCGCCGCGGGGCTGGGCGCCGGCGCGCCGCTGGGCATCCCGGGCGCCGTCGCGCGCCAGGCCGCCGAGGCCGCCGCGGGCGTGCTCGCGCTGGGCCTCGGCTCGCGCCCGCGCCCGGCCTCGTCGTTCGGCGAGATGCGGCCCGCGCGCTCGTTCGACGACCGCCGCCGCCCGGCCACGGCGCTGGGCGCGCCCTCGCCGCGACCGGGCGAGATCATCGGCGTGGGATCCCTGGGCCGGTCGCTCTCGCGCGTCTCGTCGCACGTCGCGCGTGGCGGGGTCGCCCACCGCCGCACCGTCTCGGCCGAGGCGGAGCTGCGCGACGCGCAGACGGCCGCCGCGGCCGCGCAGGCCCAGGCGCGCGGGCTCGCCGCCGCGCTCGCGCGTGAGAGGCAGCGCGTCGCCGAGCTGCAGATCCAGCTCGACAGGGCCCTCGCGCTGCTGCGCGCCGCGCGCATCCCCGCCGACCCCTCGGCCGCGGACGACGACGAGGTCGAGGCCGCCTTTCCCGACGCCGACCGCGGCTGGGCGGGCGACGACGACGACGACGGCCTCGGTGACGACGACGATGACGGCGACGACGACATCGACGACGCCGATCTCGACGACGACGGCTTCGACGACGACGGGATGGACGGCGGCGCCGGCCCCGACGGCGACGGCTCGGGCGAGGCCGCCGCGCTGCTGCGCCGTCGCCGCCGCCGCAGGGCGCGCCGCCGCGCCTCGGCGCTCGCGACCGCGGTCACCGGCACGCTCCCGGCCGGTGGCGGCGTGGTCGGCACGCTGCCGTCCGGCGCCGCAGCCGCGGCGCGCGCCGCCGGCGCCCTCGCCGCCGCGCCGCGCGCGGGCGACGTCGTGGCGCCCCCGCCCGGCCTGCGGCTGGCCCTGGGCGGGCGCGGCAAGGCGCCCGCGGCGCACCCCGCGCCCCCCGCGCTGGCGGTGCGCGCGCTCGCGGACGGCGCCGCGGCGCCGGCGCTGCGCCTGGCGAGCCCCGCGTCGTCGGACCGCCCCCCCTCGACTGCCCCCGAGGAGGACGACTCGACGCCGACGCTGCGCGTCCCCGGCGGGATCGATCGCCCGCGCAGCCGCCTGGCCACGCTGCCGAATCCGTTCGCCGAGTGGACCGACGACTTTCCGGACATTCCCGACGTCGCCGACTCGGACGACGGCTTTGGAGAGGGCGTCGGCCGGGGCGCCCGAGACGACGACGGCTACGACGACGACGGAGGGGGGTCGGTGCGCACCGGCGACGGCCGCAGCATCGCGCTGACCATCTCGACGGCGCCCTCCGCGGACGCGTCCGTCTCCATCTCCCCGGCCGTCGACGGCCCGTCGGCTCTCGACGGCCGCTCCTCCTCGCAGCTGCCCTCGCCGCCGTCCAACTCTGACGGGTCGGGCCTCGTGCTCGTCCCGCCCGCGGGCTCGGACGAACCCGGCGCCGCGCCCTTTGCGCCCTCGAACCCGGACGGATCCGGCGCCGCGCCCTTTGCGCCCGCCGCGTCGGACGGGGCTGGCGGCGGCCCCGCGCCCTTCGCGCCCGCCGCGTCGGACGGGGCTGGCGGCGGCCCCGCGCCCTTCGCGCCCGCCGCGTCGGTCGGGGCTGGCGGCGGCCCCGCGCCCTTTGCTCAGGGCTCTGGGTCGTCGCACCGCGCGCTGCGCACGGGCTCTGGCGGGCTGAGCCGGACGCTCTCGGGGCCCGAGCCGTTTGGCTCGGGTCGCGTCGACATGTACGCCAGCAACGCCGAGGGGAGCGACAGCGAGGGCGACGACGGCCGCCGGGCGGGCCTCCCCGGCGCTCCCGCCGCCGCCTCGCGCGGCTCGCCGACAGAAGCGGTCAGAGCCTCGCTGCGTCCGGTCGCGGCGCGCCGAAAGGCGGACGGGCCCGCGGGCCCAGTCGCCGACCTGTCCGCGGCGCTCGGGGCCGGCGAGCCCACCTCGACCACGCCGACGGGCTCGGACGACCCGGCGCCTTCGCGCTCGCCCGGTTCGCTGACGCCCTCGCCGCTCGGGCCCGACGACGCGGGCGCGCGCCGGGCCGGAGACGGCGTCCGGCCGGGGGGCGCCGCCGCAGCCGGCCCAGCGCAGCCGCCGCCCGCGCCGACCGTCGCTGGCCTCTCGCTGCCCTCGCTGCGGCTCCCCAAGCTCCGGGCCACCGCGCTGCGCTCCGCGGCGGCCTCGCACGCTGCGTCGGCCGCGTCGCTCGCGATCGAGCCCGAGCGGCCGGCGGGAGACGTGCGGGCTGGGTGCGGCCGCGGCGCTCCGGACGGCCTCGTGGTGGTTTCCGCCTCTTCCGCGGACGCCCCTCTCGGTGGCGCCCGCCCTCTTCCGACGGCCCCCGCGGCGCCCGCGCCGGCCGCCGCACCAGCCGTGGCGCACAAGGGTCTGCTGGCCAACCTTCCCGCGCTGCGTCTCCCGCGCCTTTCGTCGCGCAAGCCCAAGACGCACTCGCCGGACGCCCGCGGCCCGTCTTCGCCGGGCTCGCCGGGCGACGCGCTGGCCCCGCCGGGGTCGTCGCCGCACCCGGGCTCGGCCGCGCCGGCCTCGCACGGCACGCCTGCGCCCGTCGCCGCGCTGCCGCGGCGGCACATCTCCTTCGCCTCCGAGGAGGACATCCTCGGCGACGCGGACGGCGCGTTCGGCGCCCACCCGGCCGGCCTGGCGCCGGTCCGCGTCGTCGAGTCGCCCAGCCACGGGCGAGCCGAGGTCCTCTCCAACCCCTTTGCGCCCGGCCCCAACGAGCGGGACGCCTTTGCCGCAGCCCTCCGACGCGACGCGTGAGCGCCGGAGCGGGTTTGCAGCAGAGCACGGCGAAGAGAGCCCCGCCCGCCGAAGGGGGGCGCCCGGAATCGACGCGGTCGTCCGTCTCTCGCCCCCAGGCCCGTCGAAGCGGGACGCCCGCAGCCTGCGCGGCCGCCTGTCTTGCGTCCCGCCACCGAGCGGCCTTTTCCCATCGCTTCTTTCTCCCTCCGACGTGCGTCCCTTCTGCCCCACGACTTTCGAACGCCGCCGGCCCTTGGCCCTTCTTTGCCGGCGCGCGCTCGCGCGTGCCCGTCCCTCCGTCATCCCTTGCGGCCGCGGACCCGCGGGGCCTGGCTCGCCGGCCCCTCCTTCCTTCCGGCCGCTCCCCTCGCCACCACGTCGCCCGAGGCGCTTCTCTCCCTCCGTAGACCGGCCCTTTGCCGCGGGCGCGACGGGGCGCTGCCCGCCTTCGTTCCTTTGTTCCCTCTCGGGCCCCGCCCCGTCGCGCTGCCCGTCTTCGTTCCCTTGTTCCCTCTCGGGCCCCGCCCCGTCGCGCTGCCCCGTCCCACTCCTCCGCCCCCAGCGCCTCCCGATATCCCCATCCGTTGTCGCCCAGCCAGCGTCACCTCCGACGTTCCTTTTCGGCATTCGTTGCCCCCGAAACGCCCCGCCCGACCATGGCGCTCTCCCTCTTCGCCTCCCTCCCCGTCCGCCCATGGTGCTCTCCCTCTTCGCCTCCCTCCCCGCCCGCCCATGCCCACTCTCCGACGGCTCGCCGTCCGCCCGATATCCGGCGGTCCCCTTACCTCTCCCTCTTCGACTCGCGGGCATCCGGGCCTTGTCCCGCGACTCTTCTTTTTTTTTCGCTCCGTGCGCGGCTCGCTCCGCGCGCCGCGCGCGCCCCCGGCCTCCTCCCGCCGCGCCCCGCCGGGCGGCTCGCCGTCGCCTGCACCCTCTCGCACGTTTGCCTTTCGTTCCCCCACCCCCTCTCCCCGCACGATCGCCCAATTTTCAACTGCCCGTTTGCACACGCACAAGCGCGTCGTCTCTGGATCTTCATCGCTTTCACGCGCATTTCCTCATCTCTCCCCCTCGACGCGGCCGACTCTCCCCCCCCCCCTCATCTCCTTGTCTTCTGGCCGCGGC
>PGFX01003466.1:0-11976 GCA_003612995.1 Prototheca bovis | reverse complement strand
CCCCCCCCCCCCCCCCCCCCCTCGTGCCCTCCCTTCAGAAGGGGAGCGTGTCCTTGTCGTTGCTTGCATTCTCCCGGGCCTTGGCTCTGTCCTCTTCCTGGGCCTTGAAGAAGGCGTCGAGCATCCTGGCCGTCGAGGGGACGTACTCTCCCTCTCCCTTTCCCGTTGCGTTGCGGGCGTGGATGGTGGTTCGGACCTTGGTGGCGAGGGCCTTGCCGAGCTCGACGCCCCACTGGTCGAAGGCGTTGATGTCCCAGAGGAAGCCCTGGGCCGCGACGCGGTGCTCGTAGAGCGCCAGCAGCTTTCCCACGGAGCGCGGGGAGAGGTCCGGGAGCAGGATGGAGAGCGAGGGGCGGTTGCCCTCGAAGGTCTTGTGGGGCACGAGCGGCTCGGGCACGCCCTCGGCGCGGAGCTCCTCGGGCGTCTTGCCGAGCGCGAGGGCGTCTGGCTGGGCGAAGAAGTTGGCCATGAGCTCCTCGTGGTTGGAGACGGGCTCTCCGCGCAGCGCGACGGGCGTCTGGCTGCGGAGCGCGCCGACAAACTCGGCGGGCACGACGCGGCCCTGGTGCACGAGCTGGTAGAACGAGTGCTGGCCGTTGGTGCCCGGCTCGCCGAAGACGACCTCGCCGGCCTCGAACGGCAGCCTCGCCCCGTTGAGCGCGACGCCCTTGCCGAGGCTCTCCATGGACACCTGCTGCACGTGCGCGGGGAAGCGCGCGAGCGCCTGCGCGTAGGGCAGGATGGCGTAGGTCGGGCGCCCCAGGAAGGTCGAGTTCCAGGCCGAGAAGAGCGCGAGCAGCGTCGGCAGGTTGGCCTCGGGCGGGGCCGAGAGGAAGTGCTCGTCCATCGAGCGCGCGCCGTCCAGGAACGCGCGCGCGACCGGAAACCCGTACTGCAGCGCGAGCGGCAGCACGCCGACGGCCGAGGTGACGCTGTAGCGCCCGCCGACCCAGTCCCAGAAGCCGAACGCGTTCGCGGGGTCGATGCCAAACCTCTCCACGGCCTCGAGGTTGGTCGACACGGCCACCACGTGCTTGGCCACCGCGTCCTCGCCGAGCGCGCGCGCGATCCACGCGCGCGCCGTGCGCGCGTTGAGCATCGTCTCGGTCGTCGTGAACGTCTTCGAGACCACCACCACGAGCGTCGTCTCGGGGTCGAGCCCCGCGAGCGCCTGCGCCGCGTCCGTCGGGTCGACGTTGGCGAGGAAGCGCAGCTCGCGGCCCGCCGCGGCGCGAGACGCCTCGGCGTCCCGCCGGAACGCCACGTGCGCAAACTCGGGGCCCAGGTACGACCCGCCGATGCCGATGGCCACCGTGGTCGTCAGCCGCCTGCCGGTCGCGCCCACGCGAGCCCCGGACCGGACCTCGGCCGAAAACGCCTCGATGCGGTCCAGAACAGAGTACACCTCGGGCACCACGTCCGCGCCGTCGCTCAGGTACACGTCGTCGCGCTTCGCGCGCAGAGCGACGTGCAGAACCGACCGACCCTCCGTCGAGTTGATCTTCGCGCCCCCGAACATCGCGGCCACCTTGCTCGGCACCTCGGCCGCCGAGCACAGCGCGCACAGCAGGCGCAGCGTCTCCTCGGTCGCGTTCTGGCGAGAAAAGTCGATCGTCACGCCGTCGTGCGACTTGGTCAGCGCGTCGGTCCGAGACGCGTCCGAAAGAAGCTCGCGCAGGGGAGGGAGAGACGACGACGCGTGCGCGGACAGAGAGCGCCACTCGGCAAGGTCCCACACGTGCGCAGAGGGAGGGGGGAGCGGACGACGCGCCGCGGACGACGACGACGAGGAAAAAGAGGACGAGGGGAAGAAGCGAGAAGGATGACGGACCGAAGAACGACCAGACCGCCCAGCCGGCCTGGCGAAAAGGAAAAAGCAGCGGAAGCGAAGGGAAACGCGTCGTCGAACGAACGCTGCCGACCCACCGAACGCTGCCCCCTTGACTTCCCCCCGTTTTCCCCCGTTCCGCTGCCGTCTCCACGCGCTCTCGCGATGCGCTGCGCGCATCGCCCCGCGTGTCTGTGCGACGATCGGCGCGAGGCACATCCGCGGTCCGCGTCGGCGAGCGCGTCGCCTCGGATCGGGCGCGCGCCCAGGCGCGATCCGGGTTTCGGCGCCCGGCGGGCGACCGCGACCCCGACGTCGCGGCGCGCGCGGACGCCCCGCGCCGCGCGAGAACGCACCTCTGCGCGCGGATCGCGGCGCGCGCGGCGGAACGCGCCGCGGCGGGCCGCGCGACCGCGGGGGTCGACGGCCGCGCGGGCGCTGCGATTCCGAGCGAGGCCATGGCGCGCGTCGAGATCCGGGGAGCCGCGATCGGAGCCTCCGCGCCCGACGCAAGTCGAAAAACGAGCTGTGGAGACGCAAGGACGACGCAGGAAGAGGGTGCGCGCAATGCTCGCGGAGCGCGCGTTCGGGTCGTGCGCGCCACGCGGGCACGACACCAAGGTGGCGGGGGAAGAGGGAAGGGAAGGCGAGAGAGGGGGGAGAGGGGAGAGAGGAGAGGGGAGGGAAAGGGGAGAGGGGAGAGGGGAGAGGGGAGAGAGGGGAGAGAGGGGGAGGGGAGGGAGGGGAGAGAACGGAGAGGGATGCAAAGGGTGCGCCGGCGACCCGCGTGGCGCCTTGCCGCTCCCCCTCCCGCTCTGCTCTCGGCCTCGGCGGCGCGGCGGCGAACGAAAAGACAAACAAAAAAAAAAACGATCACAACACGGGCGACGGAGCGGAAAAGGGGGCAGAGAGCGTAGGGGAGGAGCGTAAGAGGAGGAGCGAGCGCAGGGGGAGGAGAGGAAAAAGGGAAAAGGAAGAAGGGCGGGGAGGAGAGGAAAAAGGGAGAAGGAAGAAGGGCGGGGAGGAGAGGAAAAAGGGAAAAGGAAGAAGGGCGGGGAGGCTTGAAAAAAGGGGGAGGGGGGAGATGGAACAAAAAATGGAACACAAACTCTGGTCGTCGATTTCTCCCCCGAGCTCACCGACGAACCCACGTAAACTTCTTGCGTGCTTTTTTCTGTCCGTACTTTTTCCGCTCGACGACCCTCGGGTCCCTTCGGAGCAGCCTCGCGTCCTTGAGCACCCTCTTCAGCGCCGGGTGCATCGACGCCAGCGCCTTGGCGATGGCGAGGCGCGCGGCCTGCGCCTGGGCGGAGAGGCCTCCGCCCTGGACGAGCAGGGTCACCGAGAGGTGGTTGAAGGTGCCCGTGAGCGTCAGCGGGAGGAGCAGCTGCTCCCGCTGCAGCAGCGAAGGAAAGTACCGCGCCGCAGGACGACCGTTCACAGTAAAGGGAGCAGAAGAGGCGGCGGCGGCCGGGCCGGGACGGAGCCCAGGTGCCGAGGCGGCGGCGTCGGCGGCATCGGAGGCCGGGCGGGGCCGGACGTCTGGCGCAGAGGCGGAGGCGGCGGCGGCGGCATCGTCGGCGGCGGCCGGGCCGGGACGGAGCCCAGGCGCCGAGGCGGCCTCGTTCGCCCCCTGGTAGGGCCGGAGCCAGCAGCGCGCGGTGGCCTCCTTGCGCTTGCCGCTTGCGTGCCAGAGGGGCGGGCGCCCCCCGGGCTCGGCGGGCCCCGGGATGGGCACGAGCGGGATTTCCGCGTCCATGTCTGGGAGCGACAGCTCTGGCAGCTCGTCGAGCGGATCGGGCACCCACTCCGGGAGCTCGTACTTGAGATAGCGTCTCTTCCGCCCCGGCTGCGGCTCGGGAGGCTCCGAAAGCAGGTCGAGGCGCCGCGTCATCGCCGCCAGGCGGTCCACCCCGACCCGGGCCAGAGGCTCGACCCACCCCTCCGACGCGAGCGAAGCGCGCAGCAGCGACGCGTACGCCGAGGGCGGGCAAGGGGCGGAGAAGGGGGGGGGGAGCGCGGACGGAGAAGCAGAAGAAAGAACATTCGTGCCGGCATTGATGCCAGCACCAATCCCAGCATCGGTGCCAGCACCAATCCCAGCATCAATCCCAGCACGAATGCCGGCACCAATGCCAGCACCACCCCCGGCACCGATTCCGGCGGGCGAAAAAGGCGACCGCTCCGCGCTTTGCCCGCCGGCTGGCTCGCTGCGCTCTCCCTCCTCGCCCGCTCTTCCTCCCCGCTCTCCGCCCTCGGCCGGAGCGTCCATCCCGTCCGAGGGATCCGGCACCCAGCCGTCGTCCTCCTCGCCCCCGGCGCCCCCGGCGGCCCGCGCGGCCTCGCCCGCGCGCCGCGCGGCCTCGCGGGCCGCGCGGGCCGCCTCCCGGAAGCGGAAGGCCCGCGCCTCGGCGTCGTCGGCCTCGGTCGGCGAAAGGGACGCCGAGAACGAGGGGGAGGCGAGCGGGAGCGTCGGGGGCACCACCGAACGCGCGTCGGAGAGGGGCGCCTCGGTCGAGGCGGGAGCGGAAGAGCCGGAGACGTCGCGGCCAGAGGCGACGGCGCCAGAGCCCGCGCCCGCCGCCGCGGCAGCCACCGCCGCATGAAAGGTGCTCTCGTGCCGCTCGGAGGACTCGGAAAGAGCAAAAGCTTCCGACGAGGAAAAGGAGGAGCGAGCGAGGGGGGGGGAGACGGCGGCATCGGCGACGGCGCCTCTGCCGTCGTCGTTCGCGCCTCCGTTCTCCTCCTCCTCCTCTGCCTCCTCTTCCTCCTCCTCCTCCTCTCCTTCTTCCTCCCCGTCTCTTTCGTTTCCCTTCCCCCCCCACCGTCCCCCGCTCCCCGCCCCGCCCCCCCCGACCTGGATGCCCTCTTGGGCCCAGAGCGCGGCGAGGAGCGGCGCGACGCGTCTGGAGACTCCGACGGCGATCTCGGCCTCGGCTCCGAGCGCGCTCTGGCGCAGCGCGGCTGCGTGGCGGGCCCGCAGACGCGCGCGCCACTCGGCTTCCAAAAGGTCCGCGTCCGACAGCGCCGACGGGAGCGGGGGCAGCGAGCCGGGGTTGACACCCAATGCGCGCAGCGCGGGCGCAGGGAGCGCCAGGAGACGCGTCAGCAGAGACGGACGAGGAGAGAGGAAGGGTGGGAAAGCAGAGGAAGAGGAAGAGGGGGGCGGGGGGGGTGCGAGGGGCTCGGCGGGACCCCGGCTTTGCGCGGCCGAATCCGGGGGGGTCTCCCGCTCCGCGGCCGAAAGATCGCGAACGGTCGCCGCCAATCGATCCAACAGCGATGAAGAGGAGGAGGAGGAGGAGGAGGAGGAGGAGGAGGGGGAGGCAGAAGAGGACGGGACGACAGCTCCCCTCTCGCTGCGCGTCCCCCCCCCGGCTCCGACGCCCTCCCCGGGGGCTCCCCCGGCCCCCCCCTCCCCCTCCTCTTCGTGGCTCGGGCCGATGACGTCATCGTCAAAGTCGTACGGGAGGCCGTGCGCCTGCGGGGGGGCCGCCAGGCCTCCGGCCCCTGCGCCCTTTGCCGCGGCCAGCCGCTCGCGGGGCGTGGGGGGGAGGAGGCGGCCGCGGTCCCTGGCGCGGGCGGCCGCGGGGTCGGGCTCCCACCGCCCAAAGGGCGCCGCGGGCAGCGGGGTGCGGCGCGGGTCGAACGCATGCTCCGGCGCGACGCCGTACAGAAACTCGGCGCGACGGCGGTGCAGCAGGTTTGGCGAGTCGGGAAAGTAGCCCTTTGGCGAAAACTCGGCCGGGTACGGAAAGGTGCGCGGAAGAGACAGCGCCTCCTCCAGCAGCTCCTCGAGCTGGTACACCGAGAGCTCAAAGGCGTCCGGGTCCGGGAGAAGCGAGGCGGAAGAGGACGGAGAAGGAGCAGAGGGACGCCGAGATGACCCGGAACTCCTCGAACTCGAAGCCGTCTTGCGGGGAGGGGGAAGAGGTGACGAACTCGAGGCCGTCTTGCGGGGAGGGGGAAGAGGTGACGAACCCGCCTCTCGAGAGCCGCGCGCCCCAGCCACGCACGCCGAGCCGCGGAGGGGGAGACGGCCGGGGGCGGGCGCGCGGGCGCGCGGTGGAACCGGTGCCCTCGCCGCCCCGAGAAGAGGGGGAGGGGCAAAAGCCCCGGGCATCGACAAGCGGGCCCGGAGCAGAGGCCTGCGGAGGAAGGGGGGAGGGAAGGACGAGAACGTGGGGTGGAGGGGGGGAAAAGGGGAGGGAGGAAAAGGTGGGGCAGAAAAGGGAGGGATCAGGAGGATCCCATGGGGGGGGGGGAAAACAGGGCGCAGGGGAGCGGAGCGGCGCGGGGGAACACTTTGGGGCAGACGCGCCCTCTCGCCTCCTCGCTCCTCCCGCGCTCCGTCGTGGCGACGAATTCCCACACCTCTCCCCTGGATCCGAGTCCTCGCGTCCCGGCATGTCCGCATCGCCGCCTCCCGGCGCCGCCGCCCGCCTGCGTCGCGGGCCGCGCACCTCGGCGCGGGGGCGCGCGCGGCCGGCGCTGGGCCGACCCTCGCCGTCGCCATGCGCGCCCGCCGGCGGCCCGGCGCGCGAGGGCAGCGCGCGGATCCCGATCCGAGGCGACGCGCACGCGCGCCAAGAAGAGGGGAACGAGGCAAGAGAAGGGACAAGCGGCGAACGCGCGAGGCGGCCGGGGGGAACGACACGGGAATGGGAGAGGGGACGGGGGAGAGGAGGGCGCGCGCGGGCGCGGCGGGGGAGCGGCGGAGGGGCAGAAGGGCAGAAGGGCGGTGGGGCGGAGGCGCGGAGGGGTGGGGGCCGCGAGAACGCCGCGGTCTCGCCTCGTCTCGCATCGGGCGGCGCTCGGAAGGCGCGCAAAGGGCGCACCGCTCCGCGCGCGTCTTCTCCACGCCACCCCACGCACGCGAGGGCGCGTGTGTCGGAGCAGCGGTGACGAGAAGAGCCCTTTTCCCTCTCCGCCGGCGCTGCTCCGCCTTTCGTCCTCTCCACTTCTCTTTCGTCTCTGTCTCTTTGCTCCGTCTTTCGTCCTCTCCTCTCCACTTCTCCCCCCCCCCCCCAAAAAAAAACTCACGCCCAACACTCGCTCGCTCTTCTTTCTCCTTCTCCCTCTCTCTCTCTCTCTCTCTCTCTCTCTCTCTCCTCTCTAGCGGCATTGCAACGCGCGTCGCGACGCGCGCGACCCTCGCCGTCGCGACCCCCCTTTTCCCGCCCCCCTTTCCCTTCCCCGCCCTTTCCCGGAGCGGGCGCGACGGTCGCGGGGCGGGCGCGCCCCCTGCCGTCCCAAAAACGCCCGCCGGAAAAAAAAGGGCGGGGAAAACGGAGCGCCCCCGAACGGAGAAGAAAGGGGCGCACGCCAACCGCCACCGGCCGCAGCAGAGGGGTGGGGCCTGGGGGAGGAGAGCGGGGTCTGGGAGACGCCCCCTCTCGCTTCCCTCTCGCCTCCCGGCGGGGCGGCGCGCCGCGGCTCGGCGCTCGGGCCTCTTCCTTTGCTTCTCCGCTCTCCTCCTGCGCCACGGAGGGCGGCGCGCCACGCGCTCCCGGGCCCGCGTCCCGTCCTCGCCCTCCCGCCCGTCCCGCCAGCTTGGCGGGCTCTCTTCCCTCGCGCGCGGGCTTCTTCCTCCCCCCCGCCCGCTCGCTTTTTTTCTTTCTTTCTTTTATCTCTTGACCCACTGGAAGGACTTGCGCGCCTTCTTGCGTCCGGGCTTCTTCCTCTCGACGACCCTCGCGTCGCGGGTGAGGAAGCCCGCGACCTTGAGCGCCGGGCGGAGGGCCGGGTCGTGCTTCTGGAGGGCCTGGGCGACCGCGTGCCGGGTGGCCTGCGCCTGGCCCATGGGGCCGCCGCCGCGAACGTTGACCATCAGGTCAAAGGCAAAGAGCCCGTTGACCACGTCCAGGGGCGCCAGCACGTCCACGCGGCGCGAAATCTCCGGAAAGTACTGGTCCAGGGGACGGCGGTTCACCGTCACCCGTCCGCTCCCCGGGAAGAGCCACACCCGCGCCGTCGCCTCCTTGCGGCGACCCGTCGCCTGCGCGCGACCGGAAGCGTCCACCACGCGGTGACGAACCTGAGGAAGCTTCCCGCCGGACGAAGACGACGAGCCCTTGCTCGCCTCGGCCGCATCCGCAGCCCCCGCGACGCCGCCCGCGCCGAGCGCCGCGCCGGGCCGAAGCCCGAGCGCGGAGAGCACCTCGCCGCCGGGAGCCGCGGCGGCGGGGTCGGCAGGCGCGACGCCGCGCTGGGGCTCGTACGTCGCGATCTCGTACAGAGACGCAAACTCGGGACCGTCCACGGGCGCGATCGACTCGAAAATGTCCCAAGCCGTGTCCCAGTCGCCAGACTCGACCGCAGCGCCCCAGGCCTCGAACGCGGCCTCGGCGTCGGCGGCACCCGACCCGGCGGGGCCGGCCGCCTCGGCGGCGCCGTCGGCGGCCGAGGAGGAGGAGGAGGAGGAGGCAGCGGGCGCGGCCGGAGAGCCCTCCTTGGGCGAAAAGTCGCCAGAGCTCGCCGCCCGACGAGACGACGACAGAGACGACGAAAGAAGGGCGACGGGAGCGAACGCGCCGGCGGCGGAAAAGGCCGCCGCGCGGGCCGCAGACGACGAGGGGGTCGCGGCCGCGAGCCCAGAGGCGCCGGCCGCGCGGACGAGCGCGCCCGAGGACGCCACGACGCCGGCGGCGCGGCGAAGGGCCGAGGCCAGCGACGCCATGCTCGCGCGCCGGATCGAAGCCAACCGCGGACGGAGAAGACGGAACGACCGAAGGCCGAGACGACCGACGGACGACCCCGGAAAGCGCGGGGGGAGAGGGGGGCGCGCGGCCGCCGGGGGATGCGCGGCCGGGAAGGGGGGCGGCGAGGGACCCCGAGGGAAGGACGATCGACGAGCGCACGCGGACGCACCGGCCGCGTCCCGCCGAGCTCGAATTTTGAGCCGAGAAGGGGCGACGCGGCGAGCGGAGCCGGCGATCGCAGGATCCGCGCGCGCCTGGGCCGGCGGTGGAGGGGGGGCACGGGCGCGCCAGCGCGGGGAGAGGGAGAGGGGGAGGAGAAAAGGAGGGGGAGGGGAGGGCGGGGGGGGGGGGGGGTCCAGGGAGGGGCAGGGAAGGAGGGGCGGATGGAAGAGGAGGGCCTTGTTGGGGCCTTTGCTCCTCGCCCCCCTTTGGTCGCTTCGTCTTTCCCTCTCGCCGGCGTTTCGCGGTCGCGGAGAGCCACGCCGAACGCGGCTGCTCAGCCGCCTTGAGCTTTCGCTACACGTCTTCGCGGGGACGCGAGGGGAGAAAAAAAGGCGCGCTGGCGCCGACGGGGCAAGGGGGCGAGAGGAGGCGGGGCGAGGCGGGGTGGGGGCGAAAAGGCTGCGGCGAGTGGAAAACAGCTGCGTGGCGGGGCGAACAGTCCGCTTGGGGAAGCGGGTGGAGGGGGAGGAGGCGTACAACGCAAAAAGAGGAAGAGGGCGGGATCGGAAGTGGGGAGAGACGGGAAGAGGGCGGGATCGGAAGAGGGGAGAGAGGAAGAGGGGAGAGAGGGGAAGAGGGGCCGGAAGGCGGGAGTGGGGTCGGAGGGGGGGGTGCGGGGCCGGAAGAGGGGAGGAGGGGAGAGAGGCGGGGGGCGGGGCCGGAAGAGGGAGAGGGCGGACCAGAGAGAGGGGCGAGAGGCGGTGAAAAGTAGAGGTCGGTCACTTCCACCTCCCATCCCCCTCCCCCCCCCCCCTTTCGTGGGTGGCGGAAGCGCGATCGCTCGGCAGTCTCCACCCCCTCGGTCCAAAGCCGAAAGCCGGCTCCCTTCCCCTCCCCTCCCCCCATCCTCCCCTCGTCAGTTCTCCCCCCCCTCGGCCGGCCTGGGCCCGAGCCCCCTCCGCCTCCGTCCCGGGAACCCGCCCGCCGCCCCCCCTCTCCCCCCCGCCTCGGGCGGCGCCTCGCCGCCCAGCCCCTCCCGCAGCTCCTGCTGCAGCTCCATGGCCGCCTGCGCGTCCAGCACGTGCGTGTCCTCCCGGATCTCAAAGGCAACGCGCTGCGTCGACCCCCCCTGCGAGGAGGCGAGGTCGCCCAGCAGCTGCGTGTCCTCCCGGACGTCGAACGAAAAGGGCTCCTCCGACGGCCCCGCCGAGGCGTAGGCGCCCGGCAGGTACCCGTCGTCGAGGATGACGTCATCGCCCATGATGACGTCATCGCCGTCGTCCTGCGCGGCCGCGAAGACGACGTCGTCGTCGTCCTCCCCCTCCCGCTCGGCGGCGGCGGCGCCCCGCCCGCGGCCCCCCGCCGCGCCTCCCGCCGCGGCGCCCCGGCGGTCGCCCGCCGCGCGCGCGCCCTCCTTTCCCTCGACGCTCAGCCCCCCTCCGAAAAAGGCGTTGACGTCCTGCATGGCGGCGGAAAAGGTGATCGTGGCGGTGGCTTCCTCCGGCTGCTCGAGGCCGTGCTCCAGACCCAGCTCGCCCACGAACGCGCCCGCGACCGCGTCGAACGCGCGCGCGGTCGTGATCGTGACCGTCGGATCCTGGTAGCCCGCGTAGGGCGGGGGGGACCCCGCCGCGGGCGCCAGCGCGGGGTGCGACGAGGCCCCGGCCGGCGGGGGGGCGGGAGAACCCACCGACACGGGGCGCGGGGCCGCGCGCAAAGCGCGCTCCCGCTCCTCCCGCTCCCGCTCCTCCCGCTCCCGCTCCTCCCGCTCCCTCTCCTCCCGCTCCTCCCGCTCCCGCTTCTCCCGCTCCTCCCGCTCCCGCTTCTCTCGCTCCTCCCGCTCCTTTCGTTCCCTTTCTTCCCTTTCGCGTTGCCTTCTCTCCTGGTCGCCCGCCTCCTCGTCGACGCGGACGACGTCCGGCGCGCGCGCGACCGCGCCGTCCGCGCGGTCGCGGCGCCCGAGCGTGGCGCGCCCGTCCGCGCGCGGCGCGGGGCCCAGCCGGCGCCGCGCCTCGGCCGCCGCGGCCGCGTCGCTGAGCTCCGGGTCGACCGGAATGTCGAGCACGGGCGGAAGCGCAGGCTCGGAGGCTCCCGCGAGCGCGCGCGCGCCGCCCAGCGGCGCGCCGCCCAGGGGCCGCCCCCCGCCCAGCGGCCGGCCGGCCAGCGTCCGGTCGCCCGCGCCCGCGCCCGCGCCCCGGGCCGGCGCCGCGGCTTCGCGGCGCCCGCCGCCGCCTCCGGCGCCGCCGTAGAGGCCTCCGGACTCGGACCATTGCTCCGGTCTGCGGTCGTTCTCCTTGCGCGCGGCGGCGGCGGACGGCAGGCCCGCGCGCCAGCCCGCGGGAGGCCCCTCCCGCGGCGCGGGGGCGGGGCCGGCGGGAGCCGCGGAGGAGCAGGTGCCGGTCATGCGGTCGAGCGAGGGGAACGGGACGAGCGGCGAGGCGGCCGCGCCCGGGGAGCCGCCGCCCTGCGCATCGTCCTCGTAGATCGCAAACCCAGAAGAAACGGCGCCGGCGGGAGCGCCGGCGGCGGCGGGGAGGGCGCTCGGCGGCGGCGGCGCCCTCGCGGCGGCGGAGAGGGCGCTCGGCGGCGGCGGCGGCGGCGCCCTCGCGGCCGGCCGCCGGAGGACGCCGCCGCCGCCGCCTGCGTTCTCCTGGTCGATCGGAGCTCCGGCGGCGGTTGCGTGGCCGGTGCCACCGGCCGAGGCGGCGGACGCCCCCGTCGCCGCCGCGGGGCGCCCTCCGAGGCCGAGCCTGGCGGTCCTCGCGGCCGCCGCGTCCGGTCCCTGCCTTTTGGCCTCGTCGCGGGCCTTTCTGCGCGCCATGCGGGCGTCGAAGGCTTCGAGGGCCTTTTCGAGCCTGTCGAGCGGCATCGCCTTTGCGTCGACGCCCCTGCAGAGCGCCTTGCGCGCCTCGTCGTGTCGGCCGCGCTTCTCCTGGTGGGCCGACCAGGCGAGGTAGAGCAGGGCGTGCGTGGCGCCGATGCCGCGGGAGCGCATGAAGGCGAACGCGTCCGAGGCGTCCTCGAGCGCGTCCGCGTACAGCAGCCACGCCTTGAGGTACCTCACGTCATCCCGGTACCGCGCGTCGTCCGCAAACGCCCTGGTCGTCTTCTCCAGGAGGGAGACCAGGCCGCCCCGGGCCGCATCGGTGCAAAAGGCCCGCTGCGTCCACGAAACGTACTTGAGCCACGGCTCGAGCGGATCCGGACCAACGTAATCCACAATCGCACGACGAAACGCCCTAGAAATCCAAAATCGAACGGGGGGGGGGGGGAGGGGGGGGGGGG
>PGFX01003455.1:0-11977 GCA_003612995.1 Prototheca bovis | reverse complement strand
CCCTTCCTATCCCGTCTCCGCCCCCCCCCTCCCCCCCCCGCCTCCACCTCCACCGTCTCCGCCGCAACTCGTTCCGGAGAGACCGCCCCCGGCGTCTCCTCGGGGAGCGTCCGTCGTCCGTCGCGCCTCCTCCGGGAGAGCCGCACCGGCACCGTCCCCTCGCGCGCCTCTCGCGCGCGTCCGCGCGAGCGCGCGACCGGCGCGTGCCCCCCTCGGCGCTGCCGGCGGGCTTTGCCCAGGCAGGCCGCTCCCGCGCGCCCGTCGGGAACAGCGCTGGAGGGCCAGGGCGCCGAGGCGCCCCGCGCGGGCCCCGCGGCGGGGCAGGGCGTCACCGGAGGCTACGCGCCGGGCTACTCGGCCGGAGGCTACGCGCCGGGCCAGCCCGGGTACGCCGGGCAGGCGTACGCGGGCGGGCAGCCCGCGCCGGGACAGAGCTACGGCGCCATGCCGCCCGAGACCGCCCGGCCGGGCTACGGGTCCTACACACAGCCCACAGGCTACGCCGCCGCGGGCTACGCACCCGGCAACGGCTCCCAGGCGGCGGCGCAGCAGCAGGGGTTTGGCCAGGAGGGGGGCCCGCCGTACGGGGCAACGCCGCCGTACGGCGTTGTGGCCACCGGCTACGGCGTAGCCAACTCGTACGGCCCCCCCCCACAGGCCCTTGGCCGCGGCCCGGCCGGCTACGGCGCCGGCGTGCCGTACGGCGCCTCGTCCGGGGCAGCCTATGCGCCCGGCGCCGCGTACGGCGTCGGTGGCGGAGCCTACGCGCCCGGCGCTGCCGCGGCCGCGGCCGCGCGGCCCGGCGGCGCGGCCTCGCCGCCGTACGGCGCGCGCGTCGCGGGCGAGCAGGGATCCGTCTCGCTGCAGCAGCCGGGCAGCGGCTCGCCGGCCGACCCTCGTGCGCTGGCCGTCGAGCAGGCCCACGTCGGCGGGCCCGTCGGCAGTGTCGCGTCGCTGCACGGCGCACAGTCGCTGCGCGGCCCCCTGCCGGGGGCCGCGTCGGTCGCGATGCACGCGGGATCGCCCATCGTCGCCGCCGGACCGCAGGTCTCGGGCCCCGCCGGCGGCTTTTCGCACGGCGTCGCCGGGACCGCGGGCGCCGCCGGCAGCTTTTCGCACGGCATTGCCGGGGCCGCGGGCGCCGCCGGCAGCTTTTCGCACGGCGCCTCGGGCCCCGGCGGTGCCTCCGGGAGCTTCTCGCAGCACCCGTCCGGCCCGGCGCCGACTCCGGGGAGCTTTTCGCAGCACCCCTCGGGCGCGCCCGGGAGCTTTTCGCATGGCACCCCGGGGGCCTCCGGGCCCTCTGGCTCCTTCCCCCGCGCCTCTGGGCCGTCCGCGTCCGAGCGTCCCGCCGCCGTCCTCGCGATGCCCTCGCTAGGCGTGAGCGTCGTGGCCGGGAGCGCGCAGGCGTCGGCGTGGCCCGGGTGGGTCGGTGGCGTCAAGGCCGGGCTGCCCGCGCCCATCGGCGCAGGGCAGCCCGGCGGCGCGGGCGGCGTCCCCCTCGGCGGCGCCGGTGAGGCGGGCCACCTCGAGGCCGGGCCCGGCGTCGGCGGCCGCCGCGTCGACGGCGGTGCCGGTCGCGGCGACGGCGGCGCGGGCGCGGGGGCGTCGCTGGACCCTCCCGTGGACGTGGCCGTGGACGCGTCGGCCCCCCCCGGCCGAGCGCTGTCGAGCCTGGACCGCGCGACGCTGCAGGGCTCCGTGCGTTCGCTGCCGTCGGCGCTGACGAGCACCGAGCTGCTCGAGGCCGCGCAGGCCATGCGCCACGGCTCGCCGATGCTGTGCGCGGCCGCGCTGCGCGTGCTGCTGGGCGCGGCGCGGCGAGGCGGGTCTCTGGGCCTCTCGCGCCCCGAGGTGCTCGACGCGCTGCTGCGCGTGCTCGACGAGGGCCTCGACGCCATCGAGGAGGCCGACGAGGGCGGCGGGGGGGATCTCGACGCCTTTGACGACCACGTCACCCGCAAGGCGCCGCTCGCGTGGGACGGACGCGGTGCGAACGCCGCCCAAGTCGGGGCGGCCGGCAAGGCGGGCGCAGGCGCCCAGGCCAAGGCGGCCGGCAAGGCGGGCGCAGGCGCCCAGGTCGGGGAGGCAAGCAAGGCGGGCGCAGGCGCCCAGGCCAAGGCGGCCGGCAAGGCGGGTGCAGGCGCTCAGGCCAAGGCGGCCGGCAAGGAAAGCTCCGCGGCCCAGGCCAAGGCGGCCGGCAAGGCGGGCGCCGGCATCTCCAAGGCGGCAGAAAAAAGCCCCGCCGCGGTCAAGGCGGCGGCCGAGTTTGTCTCCCTGAGCGCGGCCGAGGCGCTGCGCGCCGCGCGCCGGGCGACGCGCGACGTGTCCGAGCTGCGCTTCGCGATCGAGCGCGGCGCTGCGGCCGCGCAGCTGGTGCGCATGGCCGCGGGCGCGTGGCGCGCGGCGGTTGACGAGGCCTCGGACCCGGAACGCCCGCCGGGGCACGCGCCCGAGCTTCCCCCGGGCTTTTCGGGCCCGGTCGACCGCCGGACGCACCCGCTGGCGTGCGTGCCGCGGCTTCGCGTGCTGGTGCGCGCCGTCCGCTTGGGCTGCGGGCGCCCGGGCGCGCCCCGCGAGGACCTGCACGACTACGTCGAGCCCTGCATCGAGTCGCTGCGGCTCTGCACGCGCGCGCTGGTGGACGCCGGCCTGGGCGTCGCGCCAGAGCCGCCAGAGCTGGACGCGCTCGGCGCGCTCGTCCGCGCCGCCGGCGGCGGCGTGCGCTGGGCCGCCGCCGCAGCCACGGCTCTCACCGTGCTTGGCGTCGCCAGCGGCGCCGGCGCCGGCGTCGCGCGCCGGCGCCTCGGCGCGCCCGAGACGTGCGGCGAGCTCCTCGACGCCGCCTCGGACGCGCTGCACGCGCCGGCCTCGGCCGCGCGCAGGCGCGCCGCCGAGGCGCTCCTCGACGCCGCGCCGGACGCCGTCCAGCTGCGGAGGTTTCTCGGCATCGACCCGGGCGAGGGCCGCGGGCCACACGCCTTTGCCGCCGAGCTGCCGCCGGTCTTCGGACCGGACGGGACGCCTCTGCCCCTCGATGACGACCCGGACACGTGGGAGGACGACGAGGCCGAGAAGGAGCGCGGCGCCAAGCGCGCAAAGGAGAGCGCAGGAACGCCCTCGCCGCCCTCGCCGGAGCCGTCGGACCGAGCCGCTGCGGCCAAGCGGGCCCGGGCGGATCGAGGGCTGGAAGCGGGCCCGAGGAGGACGAGCGAGGAGGCGGAGGCGGGCGCGGCGAAAGGTGGCGAAGGAACGGAGGTGAGCGTGGAGGCGAGCGAGCCTGGAAGAGAGGCGACGGCGGGCGACGCGCCCGCAGCCGCGCCTGCAGCCACGCCTGCAGCCGCGCCGGCAGCCGCGCCGGAGGCGACCGCCGACCGAGTGTCCACGGCCGCCGCTCCCGGGGCGGCGGCGGGCGACGAGCCGAGCCCCTCCGCGCGCGCAAGCTCCGGATCCGGTCCCGGCGCGCCCTTGGCTTCGTCTCCGCTCCTCCGCCGCCCGGCCTCTCGCCCATCGGCGGCCGTGGCGCTCGTCTCGCCGCTTCCTCCCCCCAAGGAGGTGCTGTCCCCTGCCGGCATGGACCTGGAGCGGGGCCGGCTGCGGGACCCGCGGGCCCGCGACGCGTGCGTGGACTACCTGCTGATGACCGAGTCGGCGCGCACGCTGCACGCGAGCTTGGCGCTGGTGCGGATCCTGGCCGAGTTTGACCGTCCCTCGTTCCAGCGGCTGCTGGCTGCACGGCCGCGGCTCGTGGCGGCCATCGTGGACGCTGTGCTGGGCGCGCGCCCGGGCTACCCTCAGCCGTGGCAGGACGACCTGCAGGCGCGGCACGCCTGCCGCGCGCTGCTCGAGGGCCCCATGCGCCTCGTCGTGCACCACCGCTCGGTGCTGGTGCGGCAGGCGCGCTCCGCGGGCGTCGTCGCGCTCGCCATCCTCGTCGACAACCCCGCCACCAGGGAATGCCTCAAGGGCTACGAGCCCCGATTCGCCGCCGCCGTCATGGCCCGAAGAGCCTCCATCACGCCGCCGCTCGTCTCGCTCCTCTACAGACTGTGCTACTCGGAGGGAAGGCCAAGGGGAAGCAGGGGCGCGAGGCGCGACTCTGCCAGGCCGGCACCAGGATCCTCGCGGCCCGCCCAAGCCGTCGCATCCGCCAGGGGAGGGGGGCAAGCGGCCGCGCGCGCCGCCGCCGCCGCAGCAGCAGCGGCAGCGGCAGCCTCCGGTGCGCGCGCCAACCAGGCCGCCGCCGCCGCGCAGCTGCAGCAGCAGCAGCAGCAAAGGCAGCAGCAGCTGGCGCAGGCGCAGGCGCAGGCGCAAGCGCAGGCCGGCCAGCAAGCGAGGCAGCATACTCCCGGCTCGGCCTCCGCCCAGTCGCAGCCCGCTTCAGCTCCTGGAGCGTCGCCGACAGGCGCGCAGGGCGGCGGCGCGGTGGGGCCGTCCGCGGCCGCCGCCGCCGCCGCTGCCGTCGCCGCGGCGTCTGTTGCCGCGGTCGCCCGCGGCTCTGGCGTCTCGGCGGGATCGGCGGGGGACGCCTCGACCGTCCCCGGTTCGACCGTCGTGGGCGGCATCGTCGGGCCGCCCGGCTGGCGGGATGTCGCGGCTGCGACCGGCGCGGCCGCGCAGGGCGACGCGGCGGCGGCCCCGCAGTCCCCCTCGCAGCCCGCCGCCCGCGCCGCGGGTGGGCAGGCCGGCGTGGCGTCGCCGCGCCCCAGCGAGGCTCCAGGCCAGCCGGGCGCGCCGGCCGCGGAGGCATCCCAGCTCTCGGGCCAGGCGGGCACTCCGTCCGCCGCCGGCGCGCCGAGCTTCTCGGGCGCCCGGCCTCCGTCGCTGACGGCCACGCCCCCGCCCCAGTCCTCGGGTGACCTCTCGATGCGCGTCCCCTCGGCCGCGGGCGTGGCGGCGCGGCAAGCGGCCGTGGACGCTGCGGCCGCCACGGCTGCCGCGGCCGGAATGGAGCTCCAGGTCGCGGCCCTGCACGGCAGGTCGCCTACCGCCGACAGCTGGGGGCAGACGAGCCGCGGAACGCAGGGTGCCGAAGACCCACGGGCCCTGGCAGCCTTGCAGCAGAGGCAGCAGCTGCAGCAGCAACAACAGCAGCAACTGCAGCAGCAACAACAACAGCAACTGCAGCAACAGCAGCTGCAGCAGCAGCAGCAGCAGCAGCAACAACAGCAGCAACAGCAACAGCAGCAACTGCAGCAACAGCAGCAACTGCAGCAGCAGAGCAGGGCTGCGTACGATCAGCAGGCGGCGTGGGCCTACGCGGCCGCCCGGGCGCGATCGCCCCAGGACGCCTCGCAAGCGGCCGCAGCGTACGCCGCCCGACAGGAGGCCGAGGGGCAGGACCAGGGCGCGCGGGCCCAGCAGACTTCGCAGGCCCAAGCCTACGGCGCCCAGGGAGGATATGCCCAGCAACAGGCGCAGGCACAAGCCCAAGCGCAGGCACAGGCCCAAGCGCAAGCGCAAGCCGCGTACGCCAGGCAGGCATCCCAGGCCGCATACGCCCAGCAACAGCAACAACTGCAGCAGCAACAGCAACAGCAACAGCAACAGCAACAGCAACAGCAACAGCAGCTGCAGCTGCAACAACAACAGCAGGGCACGCCGACTTCGGCGTCCCCGAGCTACGCGCAGCAGCAGCAGCAGCAGCCGCAGCCGACGTCGTCGCACGGTCCGCAGCAGTCGAACGCCTCGCACGGCCCGCAAGGCAGCGGCTACGGCGCGGGTGGCGTCTACGGCTCGGTGGCTTACGCCGTGCAGTCCAGCTACGCGGGCGCGGGGCAGGAGGGCGGCCCGTACGCGCGAACATCGAGCCCCTACGGCCAGGCGGCGACGCCCCCGCCGCAGGGCTATGGGTCGCAGCAGCTGGCCTACTCGCAGCAGCAGCAGGGGAGCGGCGGCTACGCGCAGGCGTACGCGCAGCAGATGGCCTACTCGCAGCAACAGGGGCAGTACGCCCAACAGCAGCCCGGTGCGATGGGCCAGTACACGCAGGCCGCGGGGGCGGGCACGCCCCAGAGCCTCTATGCGCAGCAGCAGGCCGCCTATGCACAGGCGCAGCAGCAGCAGCAGCAGATGGCGAGCTACTACGCCCAGCAGCAGCAACAACAACAGCAGCAGCAGCAGCAGCAGGCTTCGTATGCTCAACAGCAGGCGTACGCGCAGGCGTTCGCGCAGCAGCAGCAGCAGCAGCGCCAGGCGGCCGCCACGCCGGTGTCCTGCGGCCGCGCCGACGGTGGCTACGGCGCCGGCGCGCAGAACGACCAGGAGGCCTACTCGCAGCCGACCGAGGGCTACGGTCAGCGCACGGGCGAGAGCGGGACGCCGCAGGGCATGGGTGTCGAGGTCGCTGCCGTGTCCTCATCGGGAAAGCCCCAGAGGTAGAAGCCCTACGGGCCACCGCCACCTCGCCGGCGTCCCCACGCCGCGAGACTTCCGCCCGCGTTCTCGTCCTGCGCTTTCAGCTCTACCGCCTCCACTCCTCGGCCTGCTCGCCACCCGACCGCGCCCCACGCTTCCTCTCCCGTCTGCGCATCCCTGCGCCGCCCGTCATGCGGCTTCCCGCGCCGCTGGAATGCTGTGGCCATCCCACAAACCTCCAAACCTCTTCCCTCCGCTGTCACTTCCTTCCCGCTTTCTCCTTTTCGCCGTTTCCGCCCGAGTCCCTCCCGCACTCGCTTTCTCATTTCGTGCGCTCGTCCGACAGCCACCCCGCCTCGCCTCTCGACGCTCGCCTCCTCCGATCCCTGCGCCGCCTCTCGCGGCGCCCGCCCGCGCCCCGCCACCCCCTTCTCTCCCGCTTTCTTTGCCACGAGCCGGTGCTCGCACCACCCCCCTCGCGCTTTGCCTTTTTTTCCCTTTGCTCCGGCCGCTCTTCCCCGCGCATCCCGACGCGCCTCCTTTCCTCCTCGCACGCTCGCTCGACACGTTCCCGTGCTTGTTTCGCTCCCGCATCCAGTTTTGCGTTTTCGCGACGCCCGCGCCGCGACGCTCTTTGCAACGTGCGTATGTGCCCGCACGGCGATCGGACACGAGACGAGGAGACATCGGGCGGGTGGAGGCATCAGGCGGGCGAAGGCGGGGAGCCGCAGCGCCCCTTTGTCCGCTTGGCGCGTCACGGTTCGCAAATGCTGCGCCTCGATTTGCGATGTGGCACCGGAACGCGTTGCGTGAGCAGAGCGACGCGATTGCAGCGGTCGCGGCGTGCGAAGAGCGGCAGCGCGGGTCACCCCGCGTACGAAGGGGATGGGTGCGCAAGAGGGGAAAATGCCGGGGGCGGAAAAGCAGCAAAAGTCGGGAATGGGTGAGCTGGAGAACGAGGCAGCAGAGCGAGCGAGAAACCGGGGGGAAAAACTCGTCTCGAGCGGGGAGGGCGGGTCTCTCGTCGACGGCGTGGTCGCGCAGGCGCCGTGCGCTAGGCGAGCGCTCCGGCGACAACTCCGGCCCACTCTGCGAGTCGCTTGGCGCGTCCCGCAAGAAAGGCGGCGAGCGCGGCCCGCTCCTCGACGAGGCGCCGCAGCGACGCGTGCGCCTCGGTGCCTCCGGCGGCGCGCTTGCGGAGCGTCGCGAGCGCGGCCTCGGACGCTCCGAGGCGTCCGAGCGTCTCGATCGTCCCTTCCGTCGTCTCTTTGACCGCGGCGATGTGCGCCTTTGCCCCCGCCGGCGCGGCCTCGGCGAGCGCGGCTGGGAGGGGCTCGAGGGCGCTTGCGAGCCTCTTGGCGGTCTGGGCGAGCGCCTGTCGAGGCGACCAGGGCGCGGCCGTGGCGGCCTTTCCCAGCGCTGCGGCGCCCCAGGCCTCGAGGCAGAGCAGGGTCCAGACCGCCTCCTCCCTGAGCGCGACGCTGGCCGCGAGGAGGCGGCCGGACGCGGAGGGCTGCGGGGAGGCGACGATCTCGGAGAGGCGCTCGAGGGGCGCCAGCGCGAGGTCGAGCGCGCGGGCCAGCGCGGCCTCGTCGGCCGCCGCGATCGCCGCCCGCGCTGCGAGGAGGGCGGGCAGAACCGTCTCGAGCGACAGCACGACGCGCGTTCGGGAGGGGGAGGCGGCCGAGGGCGGGGGCGGGACGGCGGAGTTGGCGGGGGAAGAGGCGCCCGAGGCATTGGCACCTGCGGAGGAAGAGGCGCCCGAGGCATTGGCACCTGCGGAGGAAGAGGCGCCCGGGACCTCGGTGTCGGCGTTCTCGCCCTCGGCGGCCACGGGCGGGGCGGAGACGGCCACCTCCAGGGCTCTGGGCAGCGCGATCCGCCTTTGGAGCCAGAACGCCTGCGCGCCGCGCCAGAGCCGCGCCTGCTCGTCCCACGCCGCCGCCGCGGCGCCCGGCATGCGCCACCAGGGCAGCGACGCGCAGGGCGTCCGCGCGCGGTCGGCGTCGGCGCTCCCGCCTCGCTCCCGGTCCTCGAGCTCGCTCCACCAGACGGCGAGCTCGAGCCGCGGCGGGGCCGCCGAGGGGGGGGCCCAGGGGGGGCGCACGGTGAGGTCGGCGTTGAACACCACGCCGAGCGGGAGCGCCGGGACGCCCGCGAGGGCCGCGGGGGCGAGCCGGGGCGCCGGCGCCGCGGAAGACGCGGACAGCGGAGCGAGCGCAAAGGCGAGCGCGCGGGGCGACGGCGGGGCGCCCGCCGCGGCGGGCGCGGGCGCCGCCGCGCCGTCCCCGTCGACGTCGCCGAGCGCGGCGGCGAGGGCGTCGGCGGCGACGGCCGCGAGCTCCCGCGCCTCGGCCGCCATGCCTTCTGCGGCCTTGACCTTGGCCTTGGCGGTGCGTGGCGGTGCCGCGGACGCGGCCTTGCCGGCGGCGGTGCGGAGCCTCGCGACGGCCGTCTCGGCGAGCGCGCCCGCGCCCGCGGCCGAGGCGTGCAGCCGGTCCGAGAAGGAGGCCACCTCCGGCACCTTGGCGAGCGTGCCGTGCGCAAAGGCGATGCCGAGGGACTCTGGCGCGTCGACGGCGTGTCGGGAGCGCTGCATGGCGAGTTTGGCGAGCAGAAGGCCGAGACCGCCCTCGTCGACGCCGGCCAGGCAGGCGGGCCCTGCCATCTGATCCCCCACCGCCTCCCAGAGCACCTCCGAGACGCCCATCGTGTTCAGCGACCGACGCGTCTCGCGAGGGCAGCCCAGCAGCGCAGCCACGTGCGCCAGCGCCATGCGAGACGGAGGAGACTGCGGACGCGTCTGCAGAGCCGCCGACAGCACAAAGGCCGCGGACAGCAGGCGCGCAGACGGCGGGGGGGCGCGAGGGGATGCGGCGCTCGCGGGACCGGGAGCAGAGGGAATCGCGGCGTCGGCGGATCCGGTCGAGGGGGAAATCGCAGCCCCGGCGGATCCGGTCGAGGGGGAAATCGCAGCCCCAGCGGGTCCTGCGATGGTGCAGAGTTCGGCGCCGTCGATGAGCAGCTCGGCCACGAGCACCGGGATCTCGGGGGCGATGCCCGGGTCCTTGGCGTCCGGGACGCTCGAGGCGTTCTCGGCCTCGCACCGGGCCCACAGGTCGACGGCGCGCGCGAGAAGGGAGCCGCACCGCGGCGGGGGGAGCGGCGGGGCGCCCTCGCCGCCGCGCCGCGTGAGCTCGCGCTCGAGCAGCAGCGCGGCGGCCTCGGCGCGGAGCCTCTTCCCCGCCGCGGCCGAGCCCAGCTCGCCGCCCGGCACCGCCGCCGCCGAGGCCCGGAGGCCCTCGACCGCCGCTGCGCGCGCGCGCGGGTCTGCGGCCGCCAGCGCCGCAGCCGCGGGGGCGAGGTCCAGGGCCGCCGACGCGAGCGAGCCCAGCGGCGCAAAGGCGCCGACGAACGCCGTCGAGAGCGCCAGGTGAGCGGCCGGCGGCGAGGCGGGGGGCGGGTCGGCGTCTGCCGCCGCCCCCAGCGCGACCTCGCGGCGCGCGACCTCGAGACGGGCCAGGACAACCGCGCGACGCGCGCGAAGACGCAGGCCCGCGTCCGCGGCCATGGCGTCCTCGGCGGCCTGGAGCGCGGCGCGCAGCGCCGCCTGCGCCTCTGCGCCGCCGTCCCTCCCGACGGGGACGCTTTTTCCGGCGGCGTCCTCTCTCTCCGCGGCGCCGCAGCTCTTCCGAGCATCGGCATCGGCATCGCCGGCGTGGATGGCGTCTCCCTCGTCGGCGAGGTCGACGAGCTCCCCGAGGCCGCCGGAGATCCCCACGACCCACCGGGGCCGCGCCGGGGCCGCGAGCGGCGAGGGCGCCAGGGGCACCAGAGGCGCTCCGCCGGCCATGGCGAGCGCCGGCAAGATGGCTTGGGCCGCGGCGGACGACTCGGCGGCCCTCCCGGCCAGGGGCAGCGCGAGGTCGGTGAGCGTCCGCCAGACGGCGGCGTCGGACGGGTCCGAGCGCAGCATGCGCGCGGCCGTCTCGGCCGCGCCCGCGCTGTCGCCGGCGCGCACCTGCGAGGCCAGCAGCGCGTGGCGCCTGTCGTCCACCAGGGGGACGCCGGCCAGGACCGGGAGGGCGTCCATGGACTGGCCGGGGCCCCCAGCGGCCGCCGTGCCGGCCCCGCCCTCGAGCAGCGTCTTGAGCGCGTCGTCCGGCGCCCCGTCGTCCCCGACGTCCCGGGGCGCCGGCGACAGGCAGTCGAGCAGCAGCAGCACCTGGTCGCGGGTCAGGGGCTCGGCGGCACCCGCAGCACCTGCGGCCCGCGCGGCCCCGGCCGCGCGGAGGGCCAGGGCCCTCGCGAGGCCCCGCGCGGCGGCGGCGGCGCGACGGGCCTTTGACGCGGCGCCGCCCGCGTCTCCGGCCGCCTCCGCGGCCGACCCGCGGCGCTCCCGCTCGCGCCAGGCCTCTGCGAGGGCCTGGCGCGTGAGCCGCGCGGCGCGGGTGGCGCCGACGGCGACGTCCCACCAGGCGACGTCCCCAGGCGCGTCCAGCGCGCGCGCGACGCCGCGCACGGCCCTGGCGGCGCCGACGTCGTCGCGCAGCGAGAGCCGCTCGCAGAGCGCCGCGCGGTGCGCCGATGCCTCGAGCGCGCGCCGCGGGCCGCGGGCCGCCGCCGCCGCCAGCGCCGCCTTGAGGTCGGCGTTGCCCAGCATACGGGCCGCCTCGGCCGCCGTGCCGTGCGTCTGCGGGTCGTCGATCGGATCGGCGGCCAGGCCGCGCAGGATGCGCGCCGCTTCGGCGCCGTCGCGGTCCGAGGCGTCGTACGGAGTCAGCGCGTCCGCGCCCGCCGAGTGCCGCGAGCTCCGGGAAGCGGCCGCCAGCACCAGGGCGCGAAGCGCCAGCACACCCGGACGGCCAGCGTACCGCTGCTCGAGCCACTCCAACGAACGGTGCGCGGTCTGCGCAGGAAGGGAGCAGAGAGAAAGAGGCGTCGGAAGGCAGCAAGACTTGGATAGCGACGCCTCGCCGACAAAGCGCCACCGCACGCATCCCCGTCGCCGACCGCAGCCGCCCCGCCACACGTGTCCCCGTCGCCGACCGCAGCCGCCCCGCCGCTGGCGTCGATCGCAGCACCGCGCAACCGCTCGCGCGGCTCCCCTCCCATTTCCCTCCTCCTCTCTCTCGCCCCTTCGCTCCGCTCCTCGATCGCGCAGCCCTCTGCCGCACTCACCCACCCACCCACCGCCGCAGGGCACGTGGCGGAACCCAGCCCGGCCTCGGCGCGCCCACTCCGCGGCTCTTCCGCCCCGCTCCCACTCGCCCGCATGGCGCTCGCCTTGAAGTCCCTTGCGTCGAGGGCATTGTAGATGGCGTTGACCTTGCGGTCCTCGGGCGTCTCGCGGTGCTGCATGGCCAATTCGCCCCGCGCCGCCGCGCGCCGGCTCGCCGCGAGCGGAGAGCGGACGGGCTGCGCGCGCGCGCGCCCACGAGGTCGATCGGTCGGCAAGCGCGACGCGTCTGTCGCGCACGTATACGCCGTTCGAAAGCGATGCGATGCTGCGCTGGCGCCTCCCGAGCGGCACGGAGCAGCGGGTTGCCCCTGACGATCGCCGCGCGCGCGCGGCGATCTCAGGCGGGGGGGACGGAGGGGGCAGGGGGGGGGGGGGCGA